>CANSNZ010001140.1:0-125602 GCA_947646795.1 Beta lomatogona
AGAGATTTGAAGGCCAAGTTAAACCTGGGTGGATTACTGCTGAAGGAAAGTAGTAGGTACAAAGCAGAAGGACATCTACTACGGAGAAACACAAGCTTCTGTCCCCCGAGGCTTCACCTAAACATCATCGGGACCATCCAAATTACCATTTCTGTATATGGAAAACTATGAAACTCCGAAGAGTGAGAATCATTCGTCTGCCAAAAAACAAACCCACAAGCTATTGTAAGAATATTTTATTAAGATTTAATACACTTAGATCCAAGATTATTGTATAACACCGTACCTAACCTTTGTTTATAATTGTGTGTTTTAGGCAAGTCGTGAAAAAGTATGCGAGTGCAAAAGCTTGGAAGTATTATCATCATTTGGGTGCTCATTCGTACAATGAGGCAGAGAGAAGTGATGCTCACACCTTACCCCACAATAGGTCATTAACTTGGCAACTGGGACTAGCTCAACGACGATCTATTACTTCAAGAACGTGATAGAGTCCTCGATTGGTGGTGTTCGATGCACTGGGGTTGATGCAAAGGGAAAAGAGTCTCGCCCTGATCCCGAACACAACAAATAGCCAACGCCTATTGTAAGTACCGATTATATGGTTATATAAGGTATATATAATATAATCCTCAGGCGCTCACGAGCATTTCCTCTCTTATCCTTACGTAGTATCGTTTGAAGGAAAAGAGGCAACTAGTGAGTTCACTCCTAAAGGACACATTGATGCATTGCACGAAACTTTAGGAAAGGACCACAGATGGACGCGGCAGTGGGCTGTAGGAGGTGTCCGCCTCTGACGAGAAAGGTATATGGTGATTCACATTTTCTACAACGACAAATCGAGTGCAAGTAGTGTGAATGCGGCTAATTTACAAGAGATGTGGAGGCCATGGAAAGTCGCATTCGGGGGAGGAGCCTGTAGAGGAGATGACACATAACTTCAACGCCATTTTGGAGCAAATGGTTTACCGACTTCACTGCATCCAAGAAGGGTAGTGATATTACACCTAGCCACCACCGCTGATCCACCAACATCTATTGATCGACGATGCTTCCTTTACCTGATCCACCACGTGAAAACGAGCGAAGGTAATCACTTAATCCCCTTTGCTTTGTTACACACAACTATTATAATAATCGTTGTTTCATAGCTAACTATAAATGGCAGTTTTTTTTAAAGGAGGAGACACCATGTGAACTATTAGCTCGAGGAGATGGTTACGATGGTTTCATTCCTCGTGTAGCTTAAGGCCATGCACAACCCCCCTAATGACCGAGTACGATTGCATAACCAGTTAGTGGATGATAATCACTATGTGGTCACCCCAATGAATTGTGGCTCGGCCTCTCATGAATTACCTCTTCCGCCGCCGGCCGGCTGCCGTCTTTATAGTTACTCAAGGATGCCCCTCGGTGGTTATGATTCAGGCCGCCATATTGGCGCGGTTTTTTGATGAGGTATAATGATTAACACATATATATATATATATATGCATGTTTTCTTTTCTATTTCCTATGATAGTTAGTAATATCTTTACTTTTAACTAATTACTAGGTTTGGGGAAAGGCTCGGCTCACATGACAGAAGGCAAAGAAGGCTCGCTCACCCGATAAGAAGGCAAGTTTACGTGATGAAGGTGAAGGAAATGTGTTGAAGGGAAATGTTTCTATGACAAATAATCCACTTATTATCTGAGCCGGAGGTGGTGCGAGGCCTTAGTATTACATGCTATTGGTTACATGAGTGCGCTAGCGATTTACCCGATCATTGTAGACCGAGATTCCTTCGGGGGACCAACAATTCCACTTACTTTGAGGAGTCATCGACATTCATTTCTAAGGTCGATATTAAAGAACTCGTATGTGATACAGTTGAATGTTTCCATGATACAAACTTTCATGAGGTTATACATAAGTATATATAAATTAAATATACATATACATACGCCTTAAGTAGTTTTCAATTCAACTTCCATAATAAGTAAGTTTACCTTTAATCAATATGATTTCTCAGAGTTATTATACAATGAATTGATTGCAACATCTAGTGATGAGTCAATGTTTGGTTGGTTATGTCCAAACATAATACGAGATGACAATTGCTTACAAAACAAAGTCGAAGTGAAAGAGTATCTCCATATGAGTTTCAAAGCATCATCTCGTTTTGGATATCATCAGATCATTCTTGTTCCTTATATTGAAAAGTATGCTTGTTAAACTCGCTTTACTTTTATTATTCGATAATTAAATTGACCTATTAATTGTTCTACGATTAATAATAACTATATTTTCTTGCTGTAGGGCTCATTGGACACTGCTTGCGATATGTTTGTCACGTAACGAAGTCTACCACTTTGATTCTTTGCGTCGACAACCACCACGGGCCCTTACTAATCAAACCATTGTTAAATAGGTAGCCTAATCGAAACTCAATATATGCGCACTTATTAATATTACACATTATTTATCATCTTTATATATATAAACAGTTAGTACATCTAATCTTATAATAATGTATTGATGTAGTGTGATGAAGCATATTAGTGCAAACGGGACTTCGAGCACCAAAAGCTCCTGTTTGGATATCAATCAGAGGTAACATGATTAATTTATTTGTCCTTATATAGAAACACTTTTAGCCACATACTACACATCTAACATAAATGTCATTGGATACATCCTTTGGTGAACATTTAGTGTCCGCAACAAGATGATGGACATGCATGTGGCTATTACGTGCTGAGGTACATGTTCGATATCGTCAACCATTGCACTAACGTCGATGATCTTCAAAAGGTATGTAACTTATTAGTATATGTTAGTTTAGATTAGATCGATTGGTAATAGGTATGAATTGGTTTAGAAACCAAAGTAGCACATGCATATTTTTGGGAACGAAAATGTCATTTTTAGGCCTATTTTTGCCTTTTACGCTTCCAAA
Source organism: Beta lomatogona (assembly GCA_947646795.1). Classification (NCBI taxonomy): domain Eukaryota; kingdom Viridiplantae; phylum Streptophyta; class Magnoliopsida; order Caryophyllales; family Amaranthaceae; genus Beta; species Beta lomatogona. The sequence goes on from CANSNZ010001140.1 coordinate 2,945, forward strand.
TCGTATTTATCGAGTCATTTAACCCCAAATTCATTTTGAACATGATAATATGAGGCATAATGTAACTATTGTGTAGATTTTTAGGCTTGCGATTGTTGTAGGTTGAATTTTGGGAACGAAAAGGGCATTTTAGGCCTATTTTTGCCTTTTCGAGTCCAATTCGTACTTATTGCGTCATTTAACCCCAATTTCATTTTGAACATGATAATATGAGGTATAATGTAACTATTGTGTAGATTCTTAGGCTTGCATTTGTTGTTGGTTGTATATCGAGAACATAAATGTGATTTTAGGCCTATTTTTGCCTTTTCGCGTCCAATTCCTGTTTCTCGAGTCATTTAACTCCATTTTCTTTTGAATATGATAATTTGGGGTATAATATAACTAGTGTGTAGAGTTTTAGGCTTGCATTTGTTTTTGATTGACTTTTCGAGAAGGTATATGTCATTTTTAGAACTACTAACTACGGTAAATGATTGAATTCTTATATTATGTGTTTATTCCTTGGTTGTTTTGCAAGGTTTATATGAATAACACACCAAGTTTGGGGGCCTTCACCACAGACGAATTACATGAAGTTCGGGATAAGTTGGCGCCCCACCTTTGTGATGATTGCTTATGATACATTTTGGTGGAATTCGTGATATAATTAGCTACATCTACTAGTTTGTATCAATTCTATGTACACTTTTTACATTATTAAATATACATATTTAAAGTTAATTATTACGTTCAAAAAACTTGTCATATATTATTGCAATTTGATCGGTTTTCTTTTTGTGTCGGAAGGAGGTGTTTTGGGTGGGGGGTGGGGTGGGGGCTGCCATGGTGGGCTACCTGGGGCTGGGCTATGGGGCTGGTTAGGTCTTGGGGGTGGTGGCAAAGAATGGGCAGGAGTTGTCGGAGGGTGGGCGGGGGGGGTGCGGGGAGTGAAGGGTGGGTGGGTGGGGTGGGGGGCAAGGCGTGGGGAGCAAGGGGTGGGCCAGGGTGGGGGGGCGGTGGGTGGGAGTGCAGGGGGTGGGGGGTGGCTTGGGGGAGTGCTTGGGGTGGGCGGGCGAGGTGGAGTGCGAGGTGGTTGGCATGTTCTTCACCGGGACTACATCTATCCCACCGGATGTTCTTATCTCAAAATAAAATCATAAATATCATCAAAGTATTATTCATCTAAAAATATTCGTCAAAAGGGATGCCACCCGGCCTCATACCCATAATTCATCAAAAGTAATTCTTCAAAAAAAATCCTCAAAATAAATCACTTACAAATTTTCAACAAATATCTCTCACAATAACACTTGAACATTCCAAAACATCAACAATGATAATATACTGGTTTTTACAGCAACCACACTCAATCACAAATACATCACCAATTAACTCTAAATCATATTCATTAAAAGAGTAATAACAATTAAATCATTTTATTTCATAAATCAAACCTAAACATGTGGCTACCCAAATGATGCATACTATATACTACTGAAAATCAGCAACCCAGAATATATTAAATTATGATTTATTTCTGATTTACAAGCCCTCAAACAATTTAAAAGTGTATCCTCAATTTCATCACAAAAATACCATAATAATTATGAAACTAACAAATTCGAGCAGTAAAATCACACAAAAATTATCATATAACCCTAATAGCTCTACTGACATGGTACAATTTTTATTTATAATTTTCGGACTCAAAAAGTATTTTTAACAGTTAATATACAGATTCCTCAAATAAGCCATTATAATAACTAAAAATATAAAAAGACGCCCAAAAATTACCAAAAATTCACATAACATGTAAAAACTCACGTAAATACATATTATTCAAATAAATTAATTTTTCTGCCTCTATAAATAATTTTCATGAATTATATACCGACTGAAAAGAAATTACAAAAACAGATATATCAATTAATTAAAACAGTAAACAGTAGATAAAAATTATTCTAAGTCATGGAATACATTATACGCATGTAACATGATCTAAGAAAAATGATTTCATCAATTTTAACAGTCGTTCAATAATTATTATGAAATTTAGCCAAAAAGCACAAAATACTAATTAAATCAAATAAATATTAAAAATCATGCGAAAATTATTTTTCTCTACACAGTATTCACATAGCATGTGTCACGTATGTTCATGTCAAATTTCGTCAAAAATCTCACTCAAAAAGTATTTTAAACAATTCCTAACGTAGTAATCTAATACCGAATAATACCCTAATCACTATGGTTCTAAGATAACAACTAGTTACCTGGATCGTCGGGAGGAGAGCTGAGTCTAAAGATACAATCACGAGTTAACCATGCAATCCAAATCCTCTTCTAACCCCAAGGCATAACGAACGAGAATTGAAGCAACAAGACACTAGGCATTTCTTCTTGAACGTTGAAAACTCTTGTTTCGTACTGCTCTGATACGACCATGATTCCCGATGATCAAAAGCTCAGATTCTAAATCGCTCCGGTCAGAATGTAGAACAAGACGTTATAAACGTTGTGTCCAAATTTGAAGACGATCTAACGGTTAGATCTCCGGCTACGGTTATTTTCGTAAAGGTGCGACAGAGAAAAACCGGGTTGAACCTTTCTCTTTTTTTTGCTCTTCCTTTTCTCTCTTTCTTTTCTTGAAACGGTGGGGGGGTAAATGAGAATGATGCTGCTGAACTTCTTTGAATAAAAATCAGAATTTTATGGATGTTTAATGGTTGAAATAAAGGGTTTTAATGAAGGAGAATGATTAGGGGGTTACAAAGCAACAAAGAGTCATGAGAAAAACAAAAGAGAAAAGAAAAGGAGAAGGCTCCTCTTAATCCTTCACTTGGCCGGCTGCCCCAAGCCCAACACCCACACAAAACTTTCGGCCCAAATTCAACAACGATCCATGCTCCGAAAGCCCGATACGCGATAAAACGGTTAATTCCTAAATCGCGCCTAAACTTTGAAAATACTTAATAATGAAAATAATTCTAATAAATTATATTATAAATATAAATATAATGCACACATTAACACACCATATAATAAAATAATAATTCGGCTCCCAAATTATAAAGAATAAAAAATCATTGATCTAGAGAAAATAATAAATTATTTATTTATTTTTTTTTTACGAAAAGAATATCATTTAAAATAAACTAACACCAAAAATAAAGAGTGAAAATTACGGGGTGTTACAACTTTGATGTTAGTTTAAGTTATAAACAACTTAAACATCATATATATAGTTAGTTTAATGTAATTGTAAGTTGTTTTGATTGAAAATACACAAAGTAGGAAAGTTAGAACCAAATATAGGCAAATATAGGCCATTTTACTTGAAAATGGATGAATACGAGTACTTTGATGTTAGTTTAAGTTATAAACAACTTAAACATCATATATATAGTTAGTTTAATGTAATTGTAAGTTGTTTTGATTGAAAATACACAAAGTAGGAAAGTTAGAACCAAATATAGGCTAATATAGGCCATTTTACTTCATTTTACTTGAAATTGAATGAATACGAGTAGTTTGATGTTAGTTTAAGTTATAAACACCTCAAACATCATATATATAGTTAGTTTAATGTATTTATAAGTTGTTTTGATTGAAAATACACAAAGTAGGAAAGTTAGAACCAAATGTAGGCTAATATAGGCCATTTTACTTGAAATTGAATGAATACGAGTAGTTTGATGTTAGTTTAAGTTATAAACGCCTCAAACATCATATATATAGTTAGTTTAATGTATTTATAAGTTGTTTTGATTGAAAATACACAAAGTAGGAAAGTTAGAACCAAATATAGGCTAATATAGGCCATTTTAGGCCATTTTACTTGAAAATGAATGAATACGAGTAATTTGATGTTAGTTTAAGTTATAAACACCTCAAACATCATATATATAGTTAGTTTAATGTATTTATAAGTTGTTTTGATTGAAAATACACAAAGTAGGAAAGTTAGAACCAAATATAGCCTAATATAGTCCATTTTACTTCATTTTACTTGAAATTGAATGAATACGAGTAGTTTGATGTTAGTTTAAGTTATAAACACCTCAAACATCATATATATAGTTAGTTTAATGTATTTATAAGTTGTTTTGATTGAAAATACACAAAGTAGGAAAGTTAGAACCAAATGTAGGCTAATATAGGCCATTTTACTTGAAATTGAATGAATACGAGTAGTTTGATGTTAGTTTAAGTTATAAACACCTCAAACATCATATATATAGTTAGTTTAATTTATTTATAAGTTGTTTTGATTGAAAATACACAAAGTAGGAAAGTTAGAACCAAATATAGGCTAATATAGGTCATTTTACTTCATTTTACTTGAAATTGAATGAATACGAGTAGTTTGATGTTATTTTAAGTTATAAACACCTCAAACATCATATATATAGGTCATTTTACTTCATTTTACTTGAAATTGAATGAATACGAGTAGTTTGATGTTATTTTAAGTTATAAACACCTCAAACATCATATATATAGTTAGTTTAATGTATTTATAAGTTGTTTTGATTGAAAATACACAAAGTAGGAAAGTTAGAACCAAATATAGGCTAATATAGGCCATTTTACTTCATTTTACTTGAAATTGAATGAATACGAGTAGTTTAATGTTAGTTTAAGTTATAAACACGTCCAAACATAATATATATAGTTAGTTTAATGTATTTATAAGTTGTTTTGATTGAAGATACACAAAGTAGGAAAGTTAGAACCAAATGTAGGCTAATATAGGCCATTTTAGGCCATTTTACTTGAAATTGAATGAATACGAGTTGTTTGATGTTAGTTTAAGCTATAAACACCTCAAACATCATATATATAGTTATTTTAATGTATTTATAAGTTGTTTTGATTGAAAATACACAATGTAGGAAAGTTAGAACCAAATATAGGCTAATATAGGCCATTTTACTTCATTTTACTTGAAATTGAATGAATACGAGTAGTTTGATGTTAGTTTAAGTTATAAACACCTCAAACATCATATATATATAGTTAGTTTAATGTATTTATAAGTTGTTTTGATTGAAAATACACAAAGTAGGAAAGTTAAAACCAAATATAGGCTAATATAGGCCATTTTACTTCATTTTACTTGAAATTGAATGAATACGAGTAGTTTGATATTAGTTTAAGTTATAAACTCCTCAAACATCATATATATAGTTAGTTTAATGTATTTATAAGTTGTTTTGATTAAAAATACACAAAGTAGGAAAGTTAGAACCAAATGTAGGCTAATATAGGCCATTTTAGGCCATTTTACTTGAAATTGAATGAATACGAGTAGTTTGATGTTAGTTTAAGTTATAAACACCTCAAACATCATATATATATAGTTAGTTTAATGTATTTATAAGTTGTTTTGATTGAAAATACACAAAGTAGGAAAGTTAGAACCAAATATAGGCTAATATAGGCCATTTTACTTCATTTTACTTGAAATTGAATGAATACGAGTAGTTTGATGTTAGTTTAATTTATAAACAACTTAAACATCATATATATAGTTAGTTTAATGTATTTATAATTTGTTTTGATTGAAAATACACAAAGTAGGAAAGTTAGAACCAAATGTAGGCTAATATAGGCCATTTTACTTGAAATTGAATGAATACGAGTAGTTTGATGTTAGTTTAAGTTATAAACACCTCAAATATCATATATATAGTTAGTTTAATGTATTTATAAGTTGTTTTGATTGAAAATACACAAAGTAGGAAAGTTAGAACCAAATATAGGCTAATATAGGCCATTTTACTTGAAAATGAATGAATACGAGTACTTTGATGTTAGTTTAAGTTATAAACAACTCAAACATCATATATATAGTTAGTTTAATGTATTTATAAGTTGTTTTGATTGAAAATACACAATATAGGCAAGTTAGAACCAAATGTACGCCATTTTATCCACTTTATTTTACTTGAATATGAGTATATTTAACCAAATGCAGGAGACGTACAAGAAGAAGCTGGATCATTGTACCACTCAGGGGTCACAGCCGAACCACGATCCTGTTGTATTGGGAGACGGTTGGGGGAGGAACAGAGGAAAAGTTCAGGGGTTGGGTCAGGGAGATCATTTGTACTACAACTCTTCATCAGGGCGAGGAGATGGCGGCTCTTCACAACCATATGAGCCGTCCATTTTTTCTCAGATTGAGGCGCAGGTGGAGGCAAAGGTCGCTGCGCGGATGGAAGAGGTGGAGGCAATGGTCGCAGCACGGGTGGAAGCGTCAAGTCGGGCCATCGTTGAGGAAATGATGAGGAACATGTCTAGTTTCGGCCACATGTCCTCAGGTTGCAACCCAGGCCCCCCTCCACAACGCAGACCAGACGATGACCCAGGGTTTGGTGGTGGTGGTAGTGCTACAGAGACACCCTTGACAGTGTAGTTTTTTTGGTTTTGGCAACTAGGTAACTAACTTATATGCATTTAGTGTCAATATTTATCGGCATCTCGCTTTGTTTCTAGATGTGTCGGGTTATTTTTTTTGGAACCCTACTTCTACTTTATTTCTCGACACCGGGATCTATTTTGCGTACATATATTTAATCTAGGTAGTTTGTCTAACTATAGACAATTAGTGTCTATATTTATCGGCATCTAGCTTATTAGTTTCTAGCTTTGTCGATATATATTTTTTGTAAACACCGACTTCTACTTTATTTTCCGACATCGGGATCTATTTTGTGTACATAATTGTAATCTATTTCATGTAATTATACAAGTATCAGTGCAAATTGTAATATATATCAAAATTGCATATTTTTGTAATTGAAAAAATTGAATGCGATGGAGGAACAACTTTAGTGTGGTCCACAAGCATGCAGTTGTGCTGGTACAGGTTTAATTATTATTAAGAACAAAAATATTCTAAATAATATTATTTTAAAACAACAACGACGGCTAAACATTAAATCAACGACGGCTAGGCAGTCGTTGTAAGGTATTCTATGCATCCAAGGACTTCAACTTCAACGATTGCTTTTACATAATAGCGACGGTTTGTAATGACGTTGAATTGGCGCAAACAACGATTGTTTCTAACCGACGGTGAATCACCGAACGGTTAAAAGCGGTCGGTAAATCGGCGACGGTGTAAAACCGTCGTTGATTTACCGTTTGTTTAAAACAATCGTTGGTTTGGTGCCAACATCGGTTTTTTGAAAACGGTCGCTGATGAGCAGGAAACCATCGTTAAATTTTTTACCGACGGCTTAGCGGTCGTTGATTCCAATATCAGCGACCACCAATGCACCGACTGCGTTTCAACGACTGCTAGCCGTCGTTGATATTTTAGCGACGGTTTTCGTTTTATTACCGACGGCTTTTAGCGGTCGTTAAATACCACCTTTCTTGTAGTGTGGATTGGTGGACTCACATCCACCCGCGGTTTTTTACCCATCTTCATTGGGGGTTTTCGCGTCAACACTCCTTGGTGTCTTTATGTTTCTTTCTTGTTTTCCTCATATTTACTTAACTTACATCGCATCAATCTGGTTGTCGGTATCTCATAACAAATCTTGTCGCTTAGGCAAAAATCGGCATAAACGGCAACTATCCATATTTCTGTAATTTTCCACTTCTATTAATGAATATCATCAAGTTCTTCCCTTAAATTATTTGCCTAGATTTCAGTTCATTACACAAGGTTCCATGTGTCATTACGGGTAAGAGTTGCATACACATCATTCGTGACTTGCGCCAATTGGGATCTTTGAGGGCCTGCGTAATAGTTGTGGGTTCAATGTGAGTGGACAAATGACTATCATGGGGGTACTATTTTGGGTTAGGTTTGCTGATATTGTTTATGCAGCCTGGTGAAGGTGGAGAAGTGGGGAAGGAGGAAGTAGATGTGGCAACATAGCTAGTGTTTGCGGTGCTAAGCCTTAGACTCAAGTGAATTGAGGGGAGCCGGACAGGCGTGGGTTCGGTGGGTTCAACCGAACCCACGCAGATCCGGGAGCAAAAGCGAAAAATAAATGAAAATAAGAACAAGGTTATGTAATAAATACGTGTTTTACTTCACTGCATAGTGATGTGGCTCGCCGGTAAAGTCCGCGACTCCGCGTGATAGTTTGAGACAAGGTCGCAGGTTCGACTCCTTGGGGGAGTACATTTCATTGTTGTTTTTCTTATTTCCTTATCTTTTGTTACTAAAGGCCTACATCTTATGTTTCATTTTTTGGTCTTCTATTTCCATTATTTAATCCTCCCTTTATTAGTTAAGTCTCCTTTATATCTATAAATCTCCCCCCTCCCACCAAGTAATACATCAAAAGGTAATGAACCTATCCATTCTCTTCCCATTTTTCAATTAATCATGCACTAAGTGAAACTAGTCATTACAACTATGTTAATTACTTGATTCACTGTTCATATATTTATATGATATGCAGTGAAAAGTGTGTTAAAAGGAGAAGGATTAATGTATATATATATTTTAAATTTCATATGTGCATTTTATAAACTAACTAATGTGCAAATAATATTTTTTGATCGACATGGAAGAATTTTATACATCACTTGTAAACAAAAATAATGACAAAGCTCATTATCACCCAAACTACAATACAAAGAGCATATTAGTGTTGATTTGTTGTTAGTCATTTTAGATTTCATATTTTGTGCTAGTTGCTAATATTTCTTATATTTTTTTTCATTGTTTCATATCTTAGATATATAATTACTTTCAACACTTAATTGATAGTTTGATTTAATGGAAACTGTCTTAATAATTGATACTCAACCCGTAGTTCGTTTTATAACTCTGTATTTGTTTTATAAGATATTGATAATCTTTTCTTATTTCAAATATTTATTTTTAATTTTTTGTTACAATGAAATCAAGAAAAAAAGCTCTGTTAGATACAATTGTTGAAAGTTTCCCTTTTCATTAAAAAATGTAACTGTAGATAGTAAAATGTAATTTGGAATTTATGTTTACTCCGAACCCACGTGGCTCAATTTCTGGATCTGCCACTGGGGGGAGCTAATATCATCTGTACTATACCTGGGTTGGCGAGATGTGAGGAGAAGTAGAAAAGGAGTTGCAGGTGATGATAGTTGCAGATTCAGTGGAGTGACAGGGAGATCAGTAGGTAGTATGAAGATGAACGGTGCACCATACTTTAAGAAGTTAAGGTAGAATAAGGGCAGATGGAATCCACAAAACTAATGTGCCTTGATGTGAAAACTTGTGGGTGTTGGGATTCAAACAATAGTAAGAACTTTAAGAGGAGTAACACTCTAAAAGATTACAACGTTTGGATCTAGACTCGAAATTTGTGATTAGTGCATGGATGGAACCAAGAGTAAGATAAACAACCAAAACTTTGGAATTTGAGATAAACTAGTATTTTAAATAATACTATGACTAATAATAATCAAACATAATTATAAGTTGGAAAAGTTGATTTTAATGATGCAACCTTTGGCTGGTTTCACTGAATTTGATCCAACTTATTGATATTTTTTAATAATCTCAACTTTTTGGGGGTAGCTTCTCAAAATAATCAGGACTCTTATTTTTCTTGTTGCCACCAATTCGTTTTGGGGGATAACTTGGAGCAGTTGGATTATTAGAATCAACTTTCCTAATATATTTACATGGAATAAATAAGCTCCTTTTTACTACTTCAAAAATAAGCTTGTTTTGCCTTTATATACTTGGATTATTTAACTAGGATAATAAAAACTTTGGTCGCTTCACCCGCAATAATATAAACTTTCGATTATCATCTAATATATCTAAACTTTTTTTATAATTTCCCTCGTGGGTCATTACCTGTTGGTAACTTGTTGTAGGAGGTGAACTAGCTAACGTGGCACTAACTAGGACACATGTCGTTATTTCATTGGTTGTTTTTAAATTTTTAGTTAAATTATTAAAAAAAACGAATTGCTTTCTCTTTTTTCCCTCCTGCTTCGCCTCCACTCTCATAATCCCTTTCCCTACCACTGCCCATCGTAGAGGCGGAGACCACCCCACCCTCCATATTTCTTCCTTCAAACTCAACCTGTTAGGGTTGTGAGTGCGTAGCGGAAGCAGATCAAAGATGTAGAGATTGAGCAAAATAATAGAGTTGGATATATGTGGTAAGAAAAGTAGTAAAATATGGACACACAATTTAACGTGGGAAAAATCCTCAAATATGAGATAAAAAACCCACGGACGACGAGTACCCGAAATCCACTATATGGGAGAGTACAAGGACCTCAATTAAGAGGGTGAGTAATACAATATAACTCTCACTATAGTAGAAAACTCACTAAATAGTACTTCCTCCGTTTCTTTTTAGTTGCAATACTTTTTTTTTCACAAACTCGAATGCAAAATTTGGGTAGGAGAGAGGTAGAAAGGAAAAATGGAGAGGGCCCCATGTAATTGGAGAGAGATAAAGAGAAAGGAAAAGTAAAAGTAGAAAGTGTTGCGACTAATTAGAAATTTCCTTTTTAGGAAAGTGCTGCAACTAAAAAAATCGGAGGAAGTATTATAAAGCGGGATAGTGGATTAATAAAATAGGTGGATTAATACAAGGACGTTTTATAATGTAGGAAGACTTGTGATATGGCTTCTTGTATTAGATGTGTTGGTTGACATCCTCCAAAGTTTGCCCAAGCTCCCTTTTATAGTATGCAGAATGGCGGTGAATAATGTCGGCAACTAAGTCTTGAGTGTGTAGAAATTTCCAACATGTGCTGCAACCATTTAGGGATTTGTGTAGAACTCATGATATTGGCCAATTTGTAGGTGTTCTGGATAATCATGAATAATCATGATTATTGCCATTATATGAGCTCAATCCTTGAGTTAGGCTCATATAATGGCAATAAACAATAGAATTTGGGCCATATTAACCCAACACAACCTCACATCAAATTCAAACAAACCCTTCTCTCTAACTCCATCACCATCCTCATTCTCACCCCCAATTTTTTGTTTCTTCCACTAAATCAACTTTCCGAGTTGAACCACATTGCTAATTTTAAGCGGGATCAGGTCAGAATCAATGGTGAAACTCGCCTAGGAAAGAGAATCCGACGACGGTCGATTAAACCCACTAATAAACTACGTAGTTGTGTGAGAGAGAGAGTTGTAGATTGTAATCATCCTATATGTTCATGAATTTCGTATTTTTACATTGAAAAATATAAAGAAAAAAAACTAAATGATATCCATAAAGATTTCTTAAACTACAAAAGAATATATATATATATATATAGAAGTGAGTTCATATGAGAATATATACTTACATGAGAAATGAGAATGGATTTTACACGCTATAGCTCTAATGAACAAGTGATGTAACTCTAATGAAAAAGTGATGTAACTCCAAAAAAACAAAAATTAGAAAAAAATATTTCGAAAAAAAAATTTTTTGGGCTCGAAATTTTTTCGGGGTATAACTCTAATGAACAAGTGTTGTAACTCTAATCCAATCGTGTGGTTGAGATTCATTCTCATTTCTCATATAAGGAGCATTCTCATGTGATCCTCGCTTTCTATATATATATATATATATATATATATATATAGAAGTGAGTTCATATGAGAATGCATACTTCCATGAGAAATAAGAATGGATTTTACAAGCTATAACTCTAATGAACAAGTGATGTAACTCTAATGAAAAATTAATGTAACTCCAAAAAAAAGAATATTAAAAAAAAAAATTGGGCTCAAAATATTTTTGGAGGTATAACTCTAATGAACAAGTGTTGTAACTCTAATCCAATCGTGTGGTTGAGATTCATTCTCATTTCTCATGTAAGGAGCATTCTCATGTGATCTCTTGCCTCTATATATACTAGCCTTTTGTGCACGCAATGCGTGCGATGATATTTTTAGGCCTAATACTAAGTAGTAAACAAACTGAAAATGCAAGTTAATATTTAAGTTCACCTTCATTTTGTGAATAAGATTCTTCCATGTTCTTTTTATGTTGTTATTCATTTTTGTGATTTTGAATAGTTTTTTGTTTCTCAAGTCTTATATGTGCATGTTCTTTTATAATCAGTATGATGTTCTTTACTAAATATGGTCATGCTCTTTTTTTTGGTCTTATTCATTTTTGTAATTTATAATAGTTTTTGATTTCTGGCAGATTAATACAAAATGTTGTAAAGTTTTAAGTTGTGAGAAAAATTATAAAAGATTGTTTCCCACAAAAAAAATAGTACATAAAAATTTTGTTTTCACATATTATCCTTTTTCTTAAGGGAGTAATATGTTCCTTTACTAGTTAATTATGTAGTGTCCTTTTCATATAAATATTATATTATATTTTAACTTGCAATATACTTTTTTTACATAATTGGTGAAAAGTGGTTTGTTAGTGGAAAATTGTGATAGTAATTCTTTGATTTAGATAAGAGTAGTTTCTTTTTTTATCCACATGATGCGTTAGTAGTTAAGGTGATAGATTGAAATTCCATCCAAATGAATCATGATGGGTTGGTTTGGTTTATTTTTATTTTGAGCAATAAAACTTGTGTACTTCGCCTGTCTGATTTAATTTAGGAGGATTTTTTTTTAAAAAAAAATCTTGCTTGTTAACCGGGAACAGCTTGGTCTATATACTTATTTGCCACTTAAATCGGTGAAGAGTGAAGACCCATCAGACCAACAAAAAAACATTTCTCCAACTATTCATTCCCTCTCTCCTCTCAGTGTATAATTTCAGTACTTTTCTAACTATTCATTCTCTCTCTCCTCTCACTACAAATCTACAACCTATATTTTGAAGGAACCTAATTCATATTTGAAGGAACCCAGTTCATCCAAGTATGCAATATACAATAACAAAATCAGACGTTTCAAGTCTTAAGCAGTAAATCTAATTTGCGAACAACATCAAAGAAATACATGCAACAGTAGATTTGAGTCAACGTCAAAGAATAACATCAAAAAATCAAGCATTTCAATTCAAGTCTTAAGCAGCAGTAGATCTAATTAGGTCGATTTTGTAACAAAGAAAGGTAATTTTTTAAATCATGGATTTCAGTAATTTCTCTATGATCCCAAAATTGTAATTGAAAAGTATAATACAATTTTAGTTTTTTTTCCTTGTCTAACTTTTAAATTCTGATTTCACAAATTGATATTTAAAAACTTTCATCATTTTAATTTTTTTCCTTTACTAAATGTTCACACTTTGAGTTTCAATTATATTTGAAATGAAATTTTAATTTTTTCATACACAATCTGATTTCGCATGAAATGGTCATTTTAATTTTTCTCCTTTTCTAAATTTTAACACTTTGAGTTTCAATTGTATTTGAAATGAAATTTTAAGTTTTTCATACACAATCTGATTTCGCATGAAATGGTCATTTTTAATTTTTCTCCTTTTCTAAATTTTAACACTTTAAGTTTCAATTGTATTTGAAATGAAATTTTAAATTTTTCATACACAATCTGATTTCACATTAAATGGTTTTCGCAAATTAATGTAAATTTTTTTTTTTCTGAAAATGGGTTTTTGCAAAAGTTGTTCGCAAAAAGGTTTGATATTGTTTTGTTTTTCAAAATTTATTTCTGAACATGGATATTTTGCAAAAGTTTTGGGCAAAAATTTTATATTGGAATTTTTTTTAAAAAGAACTAAATTTGCAACTTTTTTATCAGTGTCATAAATGAATCAAATTTCATACACATCTTGTTTTCTGATTTTACATGAAAATGAATCAAATTTAAGTCTAATTATATAAAAGCCCTTTTCAACTAATTGCGATTATCTCCATTTTTTCAACTACATAACAGTCGACTAATGTGAAATAACTTTAAAGATTAAAAGAATTATGTACCTGTTTGAAAGTTCACAAATCGCCGATCGACGAATGTGTGATATCACTGTCAAAATCTTATGTTTTTCTCAGATTTGTGTTTATAGGTAATTTTTATGAGTATGTAATTGTGAATGGTTATTGAGAACAATGATTTATAAGTGAATTTTGTGAATGTTTTTGTATGTATCGACGTCCTAGTATATTAGTTTTAGTTTGTAAGTTAATTTTTAGTTTTTTGTAAAGTTTCCTGATCATTTAAGTGATTTGCGTGATTTTTACAACGTGATTTTCTCAATTCTATGAGTGATTTGTAAGGTTTCCTCATATAAGTGATTTCTGAGTGATTGTTGAAAATTAATTTCGGGTGGCTTTGTTTGACCCCCATTTTGGTATTGAGATTCCTTTTGTAATTTAGAAAGGGAAGGGGGCAAAATAGTCGGCTCAAAAGAGGACACCGTTGCTCCCCCTTCCCTTATGTAATAGATATATATATATATATATATATATATATATATATATATATATATATATATATATATATATATATATATATATATATAAATTGAGTTCATGTGATAAGGGAGTTTTATATGAGAAGTGAGAAGTAATTCTAACCCTTGAATCATGTTTCATTTAATGGCCAAGATTTAAAAAAAAAAAGGTAAAACCTAAATTTGAAACCACTTCTCACGTCATAACTCATAACATACTTTCTCTCTCCTCTCTCCTCTCTCCCTCTCTCTTATTTCGGTTCTCTCGCTTCAAGAGGCGTTATATATTTATTTATTTTTTCAATTTCAATTCAGCGAGAGTCCCCCCTAATTATCAGTGGAATTCGGCACTCAAGATTAGTTCAATGGACGCACACCATATGGGAGAAGAAGGTTAGTCTTTTGTTTAATTTTTCTAATGAATAATTCTTAGTTTTAGGCGTGAGAGTATTTGTTGCCAAAATTCTGGTTAGGTTTTGGTTTTCATTGGATTTGTGTTTTCGGAAATTATGCTTCAATTTTTTATCGATTTTGTTGCCAAAAATTCAGATATAGTACTAGAATTGCAGCTTTTTCTTCCATTAAATTTTGTTTGAGTTTAAAATTTGGAATTGTTTGAGGTGAAATCTGAGACCGAATTTTCTCTAGCTTATTATTCGTGATTGATCCGAAATCGCCATTTTTTATTGGTAATTGGAGATTTTGTTGATTAATTGTTGCGGTTTTCTTTCTCACAACCTATATTGTTGATTTTGTGATCGAATCCCGACATTTTAATAAAATGAACATAAATTCTCCGACATAAGAATGTGGAAGACAAAACTGCAATATATTAACCGTCGTCATTTTTTTTTTTTGTTTACTACATTGTTATGTAATTGGAGATGGTTTTGGTTGACATTTTGTGTTGTTCACTTGATCAACGAAATGAACCGAGATTCAATTATAGAGCACCCGAGTTCCTTTAGAGTAGATTTTTAGTTCTTCTATTGGCACTTAGTTGTATGGTATATGCTGCAGGAAGCCGCTTTTAGAGTAGTATGGTATATGATGCAGAAGCTCCTTCGGAGTAGTATGGTCTTGGTTTGATTTCATAAAAGTCACTTACTCACTTTGTCTTGTTTGAGGATTTTTCCGCTGTATATTTAGAGGAATATGCTGAAATGAGCAGAGATGATGAAGACGATGATGATGATGAAGGTGATAAAGATAATATCAAGGTCTCGCAACTAAGGTCTTGACCAAAGTGTAATTTTGATATCAATTTCTCGAGTGGCTATTCACTAGTTAAATTTTTTTGACAATGTCACCGGTATTGATAAATTAGAGATTTAGTATACCTTAATTTGTCTTTTTTTTTTTGTCTAAGAAGTATGAGCTAAATGGGAACACAACATAGTGCGAGGCCGGATTTATATATATTCCCGTCCTTTTTAATGTGCTTGCCACAAATTTATATAAGGTGCTCTATGAGTACGTACAATTAAACTATATATCATGTTTGAATACCTTGAAACCTATTAGCTCAAATGGAAGAGCATTGTGCCATGCACAAGATGTGGGTTCAATTCCTACATAGGTTATGAAATGACATGTTATTTAGAACCCTAAACATAAAGTAGAAGAATTAAGTACAATTATACTCGTGTACACTAACTAAAATTGAAAATTGTCACTATATTAACTCAAACTATCATCATTTTTTTTGTTTACCACATTATTATGTCAGGATTAAGAGAAAAATACATCCTAAAAGTTCCACAAGACCATGTAAATAAGAAGTGCTCGAAGCATATTAAATATTAAGAGAGCCTGTGTGGGATTCGAACCCACATTTTTGTGTATATGCATACACAATACTCTGCCAATTGAGCTAACAGGCTATCAAATTGCAAGTATAATTCCAATACCGAGCAAACACCCTTAAGTCAAGCCAATTACCATAGCTCATAGACTATAAAGTAATGACATATTTCCATACTCTAGTGATACATTGGTATAACTCGATTAGTTCACCTCCAAAAACTCTAATGACATGTTTTCATAATTCTAACTCACACCTTCTACAACTCTAATGAAACATTACCATAACTCTAATTGATACCTACAACAACTTTAATAACTCTAACTCATAGCTAACACAAATCCAATGACACTTTTTGCAACTCTAACTAAAACTTCCTATAACTCTAAACAAGTGTTGATATAAGTCAATTAGTACTTGTTATAACTCTAGAAAACATTGGTATACTCTTCACTACTACTTCCATAACTCTAAAAAAGTGTTGCTAACTCTAATGAATACTTCCTATAGCTCTAAACAAGCATTTGTAATTATTACCTACAGCTCCAAAAACATATTGGTATAACTCTAACTAATATTACCTACAACTCTTAAAACATATTGGTATAACTCTAACTAATAATACGTACAACTCTAAAAATATATTGGTATAACTCTAACTAATACTACCTATAACTCTAATTAACACTAGCTATAACTCTAAAAAATATGTTGGTAAAAAAATTCTCCATGTGGAATACAAGCAATGCTATAACTCTAACTAATAATACCTAAAACTCTAAAAACATATTGGTATTACTCTAACTAATACTATCTACAACTCTAAAAATATATTGGTATAACTCTAACTAATAATAACTACAACTCCAATAACATATTGGTATGACTCTAACTAATACTACCTATAACTCTAATTAATACTAGCTACAACTCTAAAAGTATATTGAAAAAACTTCTCCATGTGAAGACTGTGAATCAATCCCCACCACGACTCAAAAGTGTGAAATCAGTGAAGAAGGTTTTACCAAAAGCACTAGCAATTTTTGTACTATCTAATAAATTTGATGCTATCTAGGAGTGTTCCAATTAGCATCTTTATCTGCCTAATATTTAAGCACTAGCAATTTTTGACATGAACTTTTCTATGGTAACAAAGTGAACTTTTCCAACCATACGATGCTAATTGGAATACTTATCAAGTCACCATACAACTTTTCTATCTAATAATTAAGCACTAACAGTACTCCAGAAAACTATGAACAAAATTATCAAGTCAACCATACGAATTTCCATACATATGAAGAACCACAAATAATTCTACAAAATTACGAACGGCCATAATATTTTTTCAAAAACAATCTAACTTTTCAACGTCGCGGTAATTGACTCCATGAAATTCTTGGACAAAAAGTAGATGACATTAGGTTGAGAACATACGGCCTATAGAAGGAGAAGAGAGGAGAGAGACGACGTAATGGGGAAGAAGGAAAAGAAAGGTGAGAGAAAATTAGGTTTTTGCATGGAATGAAGGAAATAGTTAGTTTGTGTTAATATTAGTTTGAGATCTTGGCCGTTGATAGGATTTAATATAAGGGCAAAGTGATTCATTCTCATTTCTCACCTAAATTCCCTTCTCACATGATTCTTGCTATATATATATATATATATATATATATATATATATATATATATATATATATATAAACTTTAGTCATTTTCATTCACTACTTATAATATACGATCTATCAAGCATGGAATGGAAAATATATATATCGAGGAAAAAAAATCAGCATGAAGTAATAGAGTCCAGATCCTCTAGAGTTTTAATAAAACTCTACCTTTAAAATCAAGGAATCAGATTGGTGGGAAGGGGAAAATTAGGGGGTGAATATCGATGAGAATTATAAGAGGGTACTTGGGAAGCCATTATTTTATATTCAATGGTTGATATTGCTCAAAATTTACCTTGTAGAGTTATTTTAGAACACTAGAGGATCCAAACACGAAGTCATATGGGTAATATAGATTTTGATCGAAGTGATATCTATAACTTACACAAGATAACATCAATCATGAAAACAATTATTAGATGTGATCAAGTATACCTCATTGCAAATCTACTAAAAGCCATCAACAAATTATAAAACCAACAGAAAAATATCCTAAGCGAAAGAAGAAAAAAAAAAAAAGCCACATGTAGATTGTAGGTTGCAAGTGAAGCAAACAATAATGGTTGGTGGGGTGGCCAATGGGTGGTCTAGTACAAAGTGGCAAAGCGGTGGTGCAAGATAGCAAGAGAAAGGATGAACATACAAAAATCATAATTGTACAAGTACGGGTCATAAGCTCATTCTAATTATTTTCAAAACAAGATCATAACATCTAAATCACAAGTTATTAGTTTTGAAATTTAGATATAATTGTTCTTATGGAGTTCAAAGTCCAATAGCATTGACTATAAATCTATAATCAATGAGATTGATAGTAATATGTAAAAAGTATTTCATATTAGTATTGAACAAAAAAATTCAAATATAAGTCCATTTTACAAAAATCATAAACGTACAACGCATGTGTCATAAGCCGCTTTAATTATTGTCAATACAATATCATAAGATTTAAATCACAAGTTATTAGTTTTGAAATTTAGATAGAACTGTTCTCATTGAAATCTCAAGTCTAATTATTAAAAGCATTAATATAATTATAGTCAATGATATTGATAGTAATATGTAAAAAAGTATTTCATATTAGTATTGAACAAAAATTTTCAATTATCAAGTCCATTTTACTAAACTCATCGTATAGGTTATAAGCCACTTTTAGTTATTTATACAAGATCATAGAATTTAAATCACAAGTTATTAGTTTTGAAATTTAGATATAATTATTCTCATGCAGCTTCTCAAATTCTAAAACCATTAACTATTGTTAATGACTATATTGATGGTATTAATATGTAAAAAGTACTATTTCATATTGTCAATTCAAAAGTATTGAATATATATAGATATCAAGTCCATTTTACTTAAAAATCATAATTGTACAATGTACCGGGCATAAACCGATTCTAATTATTCTTAATACAAGATCATAAAATATAAAGTTATTAATTTTGAAATTTAGATAGAGTTGTTTTCATGGAGTTATCAAATTCTAAAAGCATTAGCTATAGTCAAGAACATTGATGGTAATATGTTAAAAGTATTTCTTCCTTCTCTAGAATGTCCGTTCACTTTTGTTTCAAGGTCCAAAATTTGAAAAATTTAGTATAATCTATACTAATATATTAAAAGTTGTTCCTAAGAAAGTTTGTGTGCCACGTGGCACTCTCCTCTAAGGCTCTAATGCAAATGCTTTATTTCCAAGTCAAACCCTCAATTGAAAAAAATAATGTTCTCGTAGTTATAAGGTATCGAACACTTAACCTTTGAAATGGAAAGTGAAAGCTTAACCACTTATCCAACATAACACCATTGTTTAGTATTTCAAAAAAAATCATAACGCCTTATAATAACAAGACTATTATAGACATAAACTCTTACTCCAATTCCTTGTAAAAGTTAAGCTATTGCTTTCATCCCCAAACTTTTAAGGGTTTATTTTTCAAAAATCATGTAATTACTTATCATGTCATTACGCCAATTTTTCCTCGGCCAAAAATTACGAAAAGTAACAACCCGGGCATCGCCCGGACACTCACTGCTTTATCTTAATACTCCGTATGTGTCAACAATATCGTATAAGATCATATGCCCGAATCCATTTTATTTGTTAGGCTCATAACAAAAAGTTGATGATCAAATATGTGCATTCAAGACCCCGAACATAGAATATATGGGTTGTAATCTACTTTTAATTATTTATACAATATCATAGAATTTAAATCACAAGCTATTAGTTTTGAAATTTAGATATAATTATTCTCATGCAGCTCTCAAATTCTAAAACCATCGACTATATAGTTAATGACTATATTGATGGTATTAATATGTAAAAAGTACTATTTCATATTGCCAATTCAAAAGTATTGAATATATTTAGATATCAAGTCCATTTTACTGAAAAACCATAACTCGTACAACGTACGAGTCATAAACCAATTTTAATTATTCTTAATACAAGATAATATAATATAAAGTTATTAGTTTTGAAATTTAGATAAAATTGCTTTCATAGAGTTCTCAAATTCTAAAAAGCATTAACTATAGTCAATAACATTGATTGTAATATGTTAAAAGTATTTCTTCCTTCTCTAGAATGTCCGTTCACTTTTGTTTCAAGGTCCAAATTTTGAAAAATTTAGTATAATTTTATCTTAATACCCCGTATGTGTTAACAATATCGTATAAGATCATATGCCTGAATCCATTATATTTGTTAGGCTTATTACAAAAAGTTGATGATCAAATGTGTGTATTCAAGACCCCGAACAAGCATAATAACAACATTAGAGATGGAGTGCGACATTTTTCTTAAAAAAAGTAAATCGTTATGAATTCAACAATCGATTTTCTATAGCTAACCACTCATGCTTTAGAAAACTTGTATATGGCTAATAGCAAATTAAAATTTACCTTTTCAAACTTATATGTTTATATGTATACACTAGGGGAAAAAAAGGAAGGGATGCGGCTGGAAGGGTCCGCGTTTTTGGAAAACGCAACCCCTTCGTGAATGAAGGGTCGGTTTCCAAGGGAACCGCAGCCTTTTTAGTGAAGGGTCGCAGCTACCTAGAAAACGCAGCCCTTCAAACCGTATGAAGGGTCGAGGTTTTAAGGCTAACCGCACTCTATTAATGTAGGGTCGCGGTTAGCCCGGAAACCGCAAATGCCCTATTAATGGGGTCAAAGGGTTAGCCTGTAAAACCGCAGCCCTTCATACACGAAGGGCGCGTTTTCGGGATAACCGCAGCCTCTTCACATCCCCAAGCCTTTAGTTTTGTGCGCAACACACAAGACACACATGCATCCCAAATTTCCCTCGCTCCCTTGGGGAAAAATTTCCCACACCCCCTCTCCCTCACACTCACTCGCACACCCCTAACGCCCATCACCGGAGCACCGACACATCGCCGCAAAGACCGACCCATCGCCGGAGCACCGTCATTGACGCACCGACGCCGGAAACGTTGCTCGAGCAACGCACCATCGCCCGAGCTCCTTCTTCTCTCTTCTCTCGGTCAGCACCTGACGCCACCACCACCACCACTACCGCATTGTCGGTGAATTCCCCCTTTCACTCTCTCTCCTCTTTTTCATTTCTCTAATTAATTTGTTTTATTTCATTTCTCTTCTATATTGTGTTGTAAAATGTGATTGCAGGGGGGTGGGGGGCTTGGGGAGGGTGGGCAGGGGGTGGGGGGCCGTGGGTTGGGAGGCCGGGCTCGGGGGCGGGGACGCCGGGCGGGGGTGGGGAGGCCGGACAGGGTGGGGGGAGGGCGGGAATGCCGGGCAGAGGGTGGAGGAGGGGTGTGGGACGGCCGGGGAGGGTGGGCAGGTGGGGCGGGCGCGGTGGGGGGGAGGGCCAAGGGGGCGGGGAGGGCGTGGACGTCGGGCGGGGGTGGGGGAGGGTGGACAGGGGGTGGGGGAGGGCCGGGGGGAGGGTCTTGCGCCAAGGTGGTGGGGAGGGGTCAGCGGGGTGGGAGTGGTCAGGATGCCGGGCATGGGGGGTGGGGGAGGCTTGGGGAGGCAAAACAGAGGGTAGGGGAAGGCCGGAAATGGGTGGGGGAGGGGTCAGACGCACGGGGAAAGGGAAGGGCTTAGGTATAATGTAACTATCGGGTAGATTTTGGGCTTCCATGTGTTGTTGGTGAATTTCTCGAAACGAAAAGGTCATTTTACGCCTACATGGCAAACGGAGGAGGAGGGCAAAGGAGTGGCGGTGGTGGCATGGGTTGTCGTAAATGTGGAGAAGTCGTCACATGGCAACCGAAAGCCCATCCGGTGCTCTCCGCATTTATACAGCTTCCAACTCCGCCGCTACCAATGACGGGCATTCCATTGCCATGTGACCCGATTCTCGGGTCATTTTAGGCCTATTTTCACCTTCGTGCCCAATTCGCATCAAACTCGATGGGAATTTTGAGGGTTTGTGTAGTGTATGTATATTTCTTGATATGAAATTGAATGAAAACGCAATGTAATTTAGCTATGAAATCTACAAGTTGTTTGAATCGTCATCATATGCCTGAGATATTTGCTTAAGACTTACTCATTAGAGTAAGTCTTGAATAGCCCCCCTGCTTGGATCGCTCTTGGACGCTTGATCTCACTTAGGTGGTGAATGTGTGTCTTCTTTTCAACCCCGAGGAAATTCTCGCTTATCGTTTCTCTACATTGTTTCCTCGGGCACATATGTAGATAAGCAATTATCTACATTGTGTACTTGGAGAACCGTAGGGGAAATGTCCGGATTTTCCTTAGAATTGAAAAGTTTGCATATATTCACTAGTGAGATTAGACGTCCAAGGACGGGTTAGGGTTGAGTGATAAGGACCTTCTACGCATGCATACAATTAAACATGTCACTATCTTAGCTTGCTTTATACATGTGTGATTTGAATATGTCAGTTGTATGTAGTTAAATAATGATCGATGCATTATAATGAATGGTCTGTGTTTAATTATTAGAGGTCTTCTTAAATGAGATGGATCGTACTTGGATGTATGGTAGTCGTGGAATCAACTGAGTTTGTGAAAGGGGTCTCGAATTTCGCATAACCGCATTATAATATCAAACATCCTCCGGAGCAATCGACTTTTATTGTCCTTGTGTCGATTGTAGAAATGTGAGCAAGGCCAAGTAGTATACATGTGGTTAGGGAGCATGTCTTTCGCCGCGGTTTAGGCCTCAATACCACGTATGGGTTTGGCATGGTGAGCAGTGGGAAGTATACAGAAGCTCTAGAGTAATGAACGATGTATGTGAAGAAAAGAAGGATAATGAGTTAGGGGATGAGAATTGGGATGATGAGTCTGCGTAAGATGATAGTGGATCGGGCAGACGAGATGATACACGAGGTTGAAGATCGCCGTGTAAACGACCTCGTATTTTTGAGTCTATGTCCGAGGCCTGAAAAGTCGTTGTATCCAAAGGTCGTACAAAGTACAACAAACTTTCCGCGGTGATAACATTGTTCAACATTAAGTCGAAAGTCGGTTGGACGGACTCTAGTTTCACATCGTTGTTGGAAGTTTTAGCCGATATGCTCCCCGATGGAAATGAACCGCCAAAGTCGTACTATTATGCGAAGAAACCGATGTGTCCTTTCGGTTTAGAGTACGAGCGGATACATGCTTGTCCTAACGATTGTGTGCTTTATCGTAATGAGTATGAGCATTTACATGAGTGTCCACGTTGTGAATTGTCGAGGTACAAGCGTGAAGGAGCTGGAGGTAGTGAAGGACCACCACCTAAGGTGTTGTGGGTATCTACCCATAATACCTAGATTTAAGCGCATGTTCTCAATTAAAGGAGATGCGAAGAATTTGAGGTGGCATGCAGATCGTAGGAAGAAAGACGGTCCGCTTCAAGCAACCCGCCGACTCGCCCGAGTGGAAAAGTATCAACAGGGTGCATAAGGCATTTGGTAATGAGGATAGGAATCCGAGGCTTGGATTATGTACGGATGGCATGAACCCTTTGGGCAATCTCAGTCGGCAAAGATAGTACATGGCCGTAATTTTAGTGGTTTATAACTTGCCTCCCTGGTCAGGCATGAAACGCAAGTACATGATGCCGTCGTTTCTTATATCGGGCCCCAAACAACCCGGAAATGACATAGATGTATACCTACAGCCGTTGTCAAGATTTACGTAAGATGTGGAACGAAGGAGTGTTAGTATTTAATGCGTATGCTAATGAGATGTTCACTCAAGCGTGCCATGCTTTTTTGTACTATGAACGATTATCCACCTTATGGGAACTTATCCGGGTATAAGACTAGAGGAAAACAACCCCCGCCCGATTTGTGTAGATGACATGAAATCTACACACCTTAAGGGGCCGCAAACATGTGTATATGCACACACGAAGGCTCCTAAGACGCGACCATCCCTACTCGGCTTAAGAAGAAGGCATTCGATGGGACGGTTGAAGAAGAAGTTGCTCATAGACCATTAACTCGGCACCGAAGTTTATAATCAGTGAAGGGCATTGAAACAATCTTTGGTAAACCCGCTAGTGAGGCTGATCGACCTACAGATTATGGAAAAAGGAGTCCATTTTTTGGAAACTCCCATATTGGAAAGACCTAAAGGTCGACATTGTTTGGATGTCATGCACATAGAGAAGAATGTTTGTGAAGCTATTCTTGCGATACTTATGAATATTCCGGGCAAGACAAAAGATGTTAAGGCGTCACGACTTTACTTGGAAAAACAGGGGCTTCGACAAGAGTCAGGCCTTAAAAGGGACTCAAGGAAGAAGAAAGTAGTGGAGGAAAGGGTTGATGATGAAACTCAAAAAAGTAAAAAGGTGGAGGATTCTGAGAAGAATTATTTGCCACTGCCTTGCTACACGATGTCGCGTGAGAGAAACGGGATTTTTTACGAGTCATTAGATGGCATTAAGGTCCCAACCGGCTACTCATCGAATATGAAGCGATTTGTTACCTTAAATGGTGAGTTGAAGTTATCGAGTATGAAATCTCACGATTGTCATGTCATGATGCAAGTATTCTTACCGATTGCAATTCGTGGGATACTTCCAAAGCATGCGAGGCACACCATTGACGTAACTTTGTTCATTTTTCCATACAATATGCAAAGAAAGTCCTAGAACCGTCGACCTCGATTCCTTGCAGTGCTAGAGTAGTTGAAACTCTATGCAATCTGAGATGTCCCCCCCCGCATTCTTTGACATTATGGTCCATCTCATCTGTCCATCTAGTCCGAGAAATTAAGCTCGCGTGGTCCAAAGTTTTTGAGGTGGTGCTATCATTTTGAGAGATATACGGGCCTTGAAGGATAAAGTTCGAATCCCGCACAACCGTAAGGTGGTATAATTCAAGGGATTGTGCCGGGTGAAGAGATCGCAATTTTGTGGCTCGAGTATTTTGCTAGTGTCGATCCCGTTGACTTCCGACATCCCGACACGAGGGTGACTTGAGGGCAAGGGCACAATTGGTTCAAAATCGATCACACCTTCCGTAGAAAAGCGCAAACAAGCTCACTTATATCACGTAGCAGCTTGTCCATCCTTATTTAAATGAACATATGGAGGAATTACGTGTTAGCAATCCCGGAAAAGGAGTTAAAGCATTGACGCAAAATGCGTAACAAGACTTTCATTGATTGGTTTCATAAACGAGTAAAGGAATGATTTGGATGAAAGTGTTCCCGAAATACCAAGTGGTTAGCATTTGGTTCTCGTGAAGCCGTACGCTATTATGAGGGTTATGATATTAATGGGTATACGTTTTGACTGAACGCCAAGATCTCAAGTCAACATCGCAACAAAATAGTGGTGTTTCACTAGGGGCGCCATCTACACAATACGCAAGCTCAAGGATAAGTCGCCCGTACATGCCGAAAGCAATTATTATGGGCGAATACAAGAAATATGGGAGCCGGACTACCGTATTTTAAATATTTACCTCTCAGGTGGCAAGTGGGTTCACGATAATCGACGCTACAGAAGAAAAGTTTATCCTCGTGGATTCACTCTCGATGACCTTAGTCATCTACGTGAAAACCGAGGAGCCATTTGTAATTGCATCACAAGTTACAAGTATTTTTTGTAACCGATCCCGCCGATAATAAGTGGTCAATTGTTGTACCCGGTAAAAGGAGTATCTTCGGTATCGGGGTGATGTTGATAATGAGGAAGAATACGATGCATTTGAGACCCCCCTTTTACCTATCCTGAAAATAGTGTGGAAGATGATGTGAATATGTTGGAGAACTATATGCGTGTAGATCACACTAAAGGGATGCACGTATTTCGAGGATCCTAAGAAACGGCGAAGGTCAATAAATCATGAGACATAAACTCAGTCTGTAATTTCTCCAATTTGTAACTATATGCTTCCAAATCGTATTTATCGAGTCATTTAACCCCAAATTATTTTTGAACATGATTATATGAGGTATAATGTAACTATTGTGTAGAGTTTTAGGCTTGCGATTGTTGTAGGTTGAATTTTGGGAACGAAAAGGTCATTTTAGGCCTATTTTTGCCTTTTCGAGTCCAAATCGTACTTATGGAGTCATTTAACCCCAAATTCTTTTTGAACATGATTATATGAGGTATAATGTAACTATTGTGTAGAGTTTTAGGCTTCCATTTGTTGTTGGTTGTATATCGAGAACGTAAAGGTCATTTTAGGCCTATTTTTGCCTTTTCGCGTCCAAATCGTGTTTTATCGAGTCATTTAACTCCATTTTCTTTTGAATATGATAATTTGGGGTATAATGTAACTATGTGTGTAGAGTTTTAGGCTTGCATTTGTTTTGATTGACTTTCGAGAAGGTATATGTCATTTTAGAACTACTAACTACGTAAATGATTGAATTCTTATATTATGTGTTTATTCCTTGGTTGTTTTGCAAGGTTTATATGAATAACACACCAAGTTTGGGGGCCTTCACCACGCACGAATTACATGAAGTTCGGGATAAGTTGGCGCCCCACCTTTGTGATGATTGCTTATGATACATTTTGGTGGGAATTCGTGATATAATTAGCTACATCTACTAGTTTGTATCAATTCTATGTACACTTTTACATTATTAAATATACATATTTAAAGTTAATTATTACGTTCAAAAACTTGTCATATATTATTGCAATTTGATCGGTTTTCTTTTTGTGCCGAAGGGAGGTGTTTTGGGTGGGGTGGGGTGGGGGGTTGCCATGGTGGGCTACTGGGCCAGGCTATGGGTCTGGTTGGGTCTTTGGGGTGGGCGGCGGCAATGGGTGCGGGCCCGGAGGAGTGGGGCGGGGGTGGGGGTGCGGGAGTGAAGGGGGTGGGGGGGTGGGGGCAGGCGGGGGAGTGCGGGGGGTGGGGGGGGTGGGGGCGGGCGGTGGAGTGCGGGTGGGTCAAAGTGGGGCGGGGCTTGGGGGGAGTGCTTGGGATGGGGGCAGGCGGGAATGGAGTGCGGGTGGTTGGCATGTTCTTCACTTAGGGGACTACATCTATCCCACCGGATGTTCTTATCTCAAAATAAAATCATAAATATCATCAAAGTATTATTCATCTAAAAAATATTCGTCAAAAGGGATGCCACCCGGCCTTATACCCATAATTCATCAAAAGTAATTCTTCAAAAAAAATCCTCAAAATAAATCACTTACAAATTTTCAACAAATATCTCTCACAATAACACTTGAACATTCCAAAACATCAACAATGATAATATACTGGTTTTTACAGCAACCACACTCAATCACAAATACATCACCAATTAACTCTAAATCATATTCATTAAAAGAGTAATAACAATTAAATCATTTTATTTCATAAATCAAACCTAAACATGTGGCTACCCAAATGATGCATACTATATACTACTGAAAATCAGCAACCCAGAATATATTAAATTATGATTTATTTCTGATTTACAAGCCCTCAAACAATTTAAAAGTGTATCCTCAATTTCATCACAAAAATACCATAATAATTATGAAACTAACAAATTCGAGCAGTAAAATCACACAAAAATTATCATATAACCCTAATAGCTCTACTGACATGGTACAATTTTTATTTATAATTTTCGGACTCAAAAAGTATTTTTAACAGTTAATATACAGATTCCTCAAATAAGCCATTATAATAACTAAAAATATAAAAAGACGCCCAAAAATTACCAACAATTCACATAACATGTAAAAACTCACTTAAATACATATTATTCAAATAAATTAATTTTTCTGCCTCTATAAATAATTTTCATGAATT
Organism: Beta lomatogona; assembly: GCA_947646795.1. NCBI lineage: Eukaryota > Viridiplantae > Streptophyta > Magnoliopsida > Caryophyllales > Amaranthaceae > Beta > Beta lomatogona. Next base: position 30,948 of record CANSNZ010001140.1, read on the forward strand.
ATATACCGACTGAAAAGAAATTACAAAAACAGATATATCAATTAATTAAAACAGTAAACAGTAGATAAAAATTATTCTAAGTCATGGAATACATTATACGCATGTAACATGATCTAAGAAAAATGATTTCATCAATTTTAACAGTCGTTCAATAATTATTATGAAATTAAGCCAAAAAAGCACAAAATACTAATTAAATCAAATAAATATTAAAAATCATGTGAAAATTATTTTTCTCTACACAGTATTCACATAGCATGTGTCACGTATGTTCATGTCAAATTTCGTCAAAAATCCCACTCAAAAAGTATTTTAAACAATTCCTAACGTAGTAATCTAATACCGAATAATACCCTAATCACTATGGTTCTAAGATAACAACTAGTTACCTGGATCGTCGGGAGGAGAGCTGAGTCTAAAGATACAATCACGAGTTAACCATGCAATCCAAATCCTCTTCTAACCCCAAGGCATAACGAACGAGAATTGAAGCAACAAGACACTAGGCATTTCTTCTTGAACGTTGAAAACTCTTGTTTCGTACTGCTCTGATACGACCATGATTCCCGATGATCAAAAGCTTAGATTCTAAATCGCTCCGGTCAGAATGTAGAACAAGACGTTATAAACGTTGTGTCCAAATTTGAAGACGATCTAACGGTTAGATCTCCGGCTACGGTTATTTTCGTAAAGGTGCGACAGAGAAAAACCGGGTTGAACCTTTCTCTTTTTTTTGCTCTTCCTTTTCTCTCTTTCTTTTCTTGAAACGGTGGGGGGTAAATGAGAATGATGCTGCTGAACTTCTTTGAATAAAAATCAGAATTTTATGGATGTTTAATGGTTGAAATAAAGGGTTTTAATGAAGGAGAATGATTAGGGGGTTACAAAGCAACAAAGAGTCATGAGAAAAACAAAAGAGAAAAGAAAAGGAGAAGGCTCCTCTTAATCCTTCACTTGGCCGGCTGCCCCAAGCCCAACACCCACACAAAACTTTCGGCCCAAATTCAACAACGATCCATGCTCCGAAAGCCCGATACGCGATAAAACGGTTAATTCCTAAATCGCGCCTAAACTTTGAAAATACTTAATAATGAAAATAATTCTAATAAATTATATTATAAATATAAATATAATGCACACATTAACACACCATATAATAAAATAATAATTCGGCTCCCAAATTATAAAGAATAAAAAATCATTGATCTAGAGAAAATAATAAATTATTTATTTATTTTTTTTTACGAAAAGAATATCATTTAAAATAAACTAACACCAAAAATAAAGAGTGAAAATTACGGGGTGTTACAACTTTGATGTTAGTTTAAGTTATAAACAACTTAAACATCATATATATAGTTAGTTTAATGTAATTGTAAGTTGTTTTGATTGAAAATACACAAAGTAGGAAAGTTAGAACCAAATATAGGCTAATATAGGCCATTTTACTTGAAAATGGATGAATACGAGTACTTTGATGTTAGTTTAAGTTATAAACAACTTAAACATCATATATATAGTTAGTTTAATGTAATTGTAAGTTGTTTTAATTGAAAATACACAAAGTAGGAAAGTTAGAACCAAATATAGGCTAATATAGGCCATTTTACTTCATTTTACTTGAAATTGAATGAATACGAGTAGTTTGATGTTAGTTTAAGTTATAAACACCTCAAAAATCATATATATAGTTAGTTTAATGTATTTATAAGTTGTTTTGATTGAAAATACACAAAGTAGGAAAGTTAGAACCAAATGTAGGCTAATATAGGCCATTTTACTTGAAATTGAATGAATACGAGTAGTTTGATGTTAGTTTAAGTTATAAACGCCTCAAACATCATATATATAGTTAGTTTAATGTATTTATAAGTTGTTTTGATTGAAAATACACAAAGTAGGAAAGTTAGAACCAAATATAGGCTAATATAGGCCATTTTAGGCCATTTTACTTGAAAATGAATGAATACGAGTAATTTGATGTTAGTTTAAGTTATAAACACCTCAAACATCATATATATAGTTAGTTTAATGTATTTATAAGTTGTTTTGATTGAAAATACACAAAGTAGGAAAGTTAGAACCAAATATAGCCTAATATAGTCCATTTTACTTCATTTTACTTGAAATTGAATGAATACGAGTAGTTTGATGTTAGTTTAAGTTATAAACACCTCAAACATCATATATATAGTTAGTTTAATGTATTTATAAGTTGTTTTGATTGAAAATACACAAAGTAGGAAAGTTAGAACCAAATGTAGGCTAATATAGGCCATTTTACTTGAAATTGAATGAATACGAGTAGTTTGATGTTAGTTTAAGTTATAAACACCTCAAACATCATATATATAGTTAGTTTAATGTATTTAGAAGTTGTTTTGATTGAAAATACACAAAGTAGGAAAGTTAGAACCAAATGTAGGCTAATATAGGCCATTTTACTTGAAATGGAATGAATACGAGTAGTTTGATGTTAGTTTAAGTTATAAACACCTCAAACATCATATATATAGTTAGTTTAATTTATTTATAAGTTGTTTTGATTGAAAATACACAAAGTAGGAAAGTTAGAACCAAATATAGGCTAATATAGGTCATTTTACTTCATTTTACTTGAAATTGAATGAATACGAGTAGTTTGATGTTATTTTAAGTTATAAACACCTCAAACATCATATATATAGGTCATTTTACTTCATTTTACTTGAAATTGAATGAATACGAGTAGTTTGATGTTATTTTAAGTTATAAACACCTCAAACATCATATATATAGTTAGTTTAATGTATTTATAAGTTGTTTTGATTGAAAATACACAAAGTAGGAAAGTTAGAACCAAATATAGGCTAATATAGGCCATTTTACTTCATTTTACTTGAAATTGAATGAATACGAGTAGTTTAATGTTAGTTTAAGTTATAAACACGTCAAACATAATATATATAGTTAGTTTAATGTATTTATAAGTTGTTTTGATTGAAGATACACAAAGTAGGAAAGTTAGAACCAAATGTAGGCTAATATAGGCCATTTTAGGCCATTTTACTTGAAATTGAATGAATACGAGTTGTTTGATGTTAGTTTAAGTTATAAACACCTCAAACATCATATATATAGTTATTTTAATGTATTTATAAGTTGTTTTGATTGAAAATACACAAAGTAGGAAAGTTAGAACCAAATATAGGCTAATATAGGCCATTTTACTTCATTTTACTTGAAATTGAATGAATACGAGTAGTTTGATGTTAGTTTAAGTTATAAACACCTCAAACATCATATATATATAGTTAGTTTAATGTATTTATAAGTTGTTTTGATTGAAAATACACAAAGTAGGAAAGTTAAAACCAAATATAGGCTAATATAGGCCATTTTACTTCATTTTACTTGAAATTGAATGAATACGAGTAGTTTGATATTAGTTTAAGTTATAAACTCCTCAAACATCATATATATAGTTAGTTTAATGTATTTATAAGTTGTTTTGATTAAAAATACACAAAGTAGGAAAGTTAGAACCAAATGTAGGCTAATATAGGCCATTTTAGGCCATTTTACTTGAAATTGAATGAATACGAGTAGTTTGATGTTAGTTTAAGTTATAAACACCTCAAACATCATATATATATAGTTAGTTTAATGTATTTATAAGTTGTTTTGATTGAAAATACACAAAGTAGGAAAGTTAGAACCAAATATAGGCTAATATAGGCCATTTTACTTCATTTTACTTGAAATTGAATGAATACGAGTAGTTTGATGTTAGTTTAATTTATAAACAACTTAAACATCATATATATAGTTAGTTTAATGTATTTATAATTTGTTTTGATTGAAAATACACAAAGTAGGAAAGTTAGAACCAAATGTAGGCTAATATAGGCCATTTTACTTGAAATTGAATGAATACGAGTAGTTTGATGTTAGTTTAAGTTATAAACACCTCAAATATCATATATATAGTTAGTTTAATGTATTTATAAGTTGTTTTGATTGAAAATACACAAAGTAGGAAAGTTAGAACCAAATATAGGCTAATATAGGCCATTTTACTTGAAAATGAATGAATACGAGTACTTTGATGTTAGTTTAAGTTATAAACAACTCAAACATCATATATATAGTTAGTTTAATGTATTTATAAGTTGTTTTGATTGAAAATACACAATATAGGCAAGTTAGAACCAAATGTACGCCATTTTATCCACTTTATTTTACTTGAATATGAGTATATTTAACCAAATGCAGGAGACGTACAAGAAGAAGCTGGATCATTGTACCACTCAGGGGTCACAGCCGAACCCTGATCTGTTGTATTGGGAGACAGTTGGGGGGAGGAACAGAGGAAAAGTTCAGGGGTTGGGTCAGGGAGATCATTTGTACTACAACTCTTCATCAGGGCGAGGAGATGGCGGCTCTTCACAACCATATGAGCCGTCCATTTTTTCTCAGATTGAGGCGCAGGTGGAGGCAAAGGTCGCTGCGCGGATGGAAGAGGTGGAGGCAATGGTCGCAGCACGGGTGGAAGCGTCAAGTCGGGCCATCGTTGAGGAAATGATGAGGAACATGTCTAGTTTCGGCCACATGTCCTCAGGTTGCAACCCAGGCCCCCTCCACAACGCAGGACGGCACGATGACCCGGGGGTTTGGTGGTGGTGGTAGTGCTACAGAGACACCCTTGACAGTGTAGTTTTTTTGGTTTTGGCAACTAGGTAACTAACTTATATGCATTTAGTGTCAATATTTATCGGCATCTCGCTTTGTTTCTAGATGTGTCGGGTTATTTTTTTTGGAACCCTACTTCTACTTTATTTCTCGACACCGGGATCTATTTTGCGTACATATATTTAATCTAGGTAGTTTGTCTAACTATAGACAATTAGTGTCTATATTTATCGGCATCTAGCTTATTAGTTTCTAGCTTTGTCGATATATATTTTTTGTAAACACCGACTTCTACTTTATTTCCCGACATCGGGATCTATTTTGTGTACATAATTGTAATCTATTTCATGTAATTATACAAGTATCAGTGCAAATTGTAATATATATCAAAATTGCATATTTTTGTAATTGAAAAAATTGAATGCGATGGAGGAACAACTTTAGTGTGGTCCACAAGCATGCAGTTGTGCTGGTACAGGTTTAATTATTATTAAGAACAAAAATATTCTAAATAATATTATTTTAAAACAACAACGACGGCTAAACATTAAATCAACGACGGCTAGGCAGTCGTTGTAAGGTATTCTATGCATCCAAGGACTTCAACTTCAACGATTGCTTTTACATAATAGCGACGGTTTGTAACAGACGTTGAATTGGCGCAAACAACGACTGTTTCTAACCGACGGTGAATCACCGACGGTTAAAAACGGTCGGTAAATCAGCGACGGTGTAAAACCGTCGTTGATTTACCGTTTGTTTAAAACAGTCGTTGGTTTGGTGCCAACATCGGTTTTTGAAAACGGTCGCTGATGAGCAGGAAACCATCGTTAAATTTTTTACCGACGGCTTAGCGGTCGTTGATTCCAATATCAGCGACCACCAATGCACCGACTGCGTTTCAACGACTGCTAGCCGTCGTTGATATTTTAGCGACGGTTTTCGTTTTATTACCGACGGCTTTTAGCGGTCGTTAAATACCACCTTTCTTGTAGTGTGGATTGGTGGACTCACATCCACCCGCGGTTTTTTACCCATCTTCATTGGGGGTTTTCGCGTCAACACTCCTTGGTGTCTTTATGTTTCTTTCTTGTTTTCCTCATATTTACTTAACTTACATCGCATCAATCTGGTTGTCGGTATCTCATAACAAATCTTGTCGCTTAGGCAAAAATCGGCATAAACGGCAACTATCCATATTTCTGTAATTTTCCACTTCTATTAATGAATATCATCAAGTTCTTCCCTTAAATTATTTGCCTAGATTTCCAGTTCATTACACAAGGTTCCATGTGTCATTACGGGTAAGAGTTGCATACACATCATTCGTGACTTGCGCCAATTGGGATCTTTGAGGGCCTGCGTAATAGTTGTGGGTTCAATGTGAGTGGACAAATGACTATCATGGGGGTACTATTTTGGGTTAGGTTTGCTGATATTGTTTATGCAGCCTGGTGAAGGTGGAGAAGTGGGGAAGGAGGAAGTAGATGTGGCAACATAGCTAGTGTTTGCGGTGCTAAGCCTTAGACTCAAGTGAATTGAGGGGGAGCCAGACAGCGTGGGTTCAGTGGGTTCAACTGAACCCACGCAGATCCGGAGCAAAAACTGAAAAATAAATGAAAATAAGAACAGGTTATGTAATAAATACGTGTTTTACTTCACTGCATAGTGATGTGGCTCAGCGGTAAAGTCCGCGACTCCGCGTGATAGTTTGAGACAAGGTCGCAGGTTCGACTCCTTGGGGGAGTACATTTCATTGTTGTTTTTTCTTATTTCCTTATCTTTTGTTACTAAAGGCCTACATCTTATGTTTCATTTTTTGGTCTTCTATTTCCATTATTTAATCCTCCCTTTATTAGTTAAGTCTCCTTTATATCTATAAATCTCCCCCTCCCACCAAGTAATACATCAAAAGGTAATGAACCTATCCATTCTCTTCCCATTTTTCAATTAATCATGCACTAAGTGAAACTAGTCATTACAACTATGTTAATTACTTGATTCACTGTTCATATATTTATATGATATGCAGTGAAAAGTGTGTTAAAAGGAGAAGGATTAATGTATATATATATTTTAAATTTCATATGTGCATTTTATAAACTAACTAATGTGCAAATAATATTTTTTGATCGACATGGAAGAATTTTATACATCACTTGTAAACAAAAATAATGACAAAGCTCATTATCACCCAAACTACAATACAAAGAGCATATTAGTGTTGATTTGTTGTTAGTCATTTTAGATTTCATATTTTGTGCTAGTTGCTAATATTTCTTATATTTTTTTTCATTGTTTCATATCTTAGATATATAATTACTTTCAACACTTAATTGATAGTTTGATTTAATGGAAACTGTCTTAATAATTGATACTCAACCCGTAGTTCGTTTTATAACTCTGTATTTGTTTTATAAGATATTGATAATCTTTTCTTATTTCAAATATTTATTTTTAATTTTTTGTTACAATGAAATCAAGAAAAAAAGCTCTGTTAGATACAATTGTTGAAAGTTTCCCTTTTCATTAAAAAATGTAATCGTAGATAGTAAAATGTAATTTGGAATTTATGTTTACTCCGAACCCACGTGGCTCAATTTCTGGATCTGCCACTTTGGGGGAGCTAATATCATCTGTACTATACCTGGGTTGGCGAGATGTGAGGAGAAGTAGAAAAGGAGTTGCAGGTGATGATAGTTGCAGATTCAGTGGAGTGACAGGGAGATCAGTAGGTAGTATGAAGATGAACGGTGCACCATACTTTAAGAAGTTAAGGTAGAATAAGGGCAGATGGAATCCACAAAACTAATGTGCCTTGATGTGAAAACTTGTGGGTGTTGGGATTCAAACAATAGTAAGAACTTTAAGAGGAGTAACACTCTAAAAGATTACAACGTTTGGATCTAGACTCGAAATTTGTGATTAGTGCATGGATGGAACCAAGAGTAAGATAAACAACCAAAACTTTGGAATTTGAGATAAACTAGTATTTTAAATAATACTATGACTAATAATAATCAAACATAATTATAAGTTGGAAAAGTTGATTTTAATGATGCAACCTTTGGCTGGTTTCACTGAATTTGATCCAACTTATTGATATTTTTTAATAATCTCAACTTTTTGGGGGTAGCTTCTCAAAATAATCAGGACTCTTATTTTTCTTGTTGCCACCAATTCGTTTTGGGGGATAACTTGGAGCGATTGGATTATTAGAATCAACTTTCCTAATATATTTACATGGAATATATAAGCTCCTTTTTACTACTTCAAAAATAAGCTTGTTTTGCCTTTATATACTTGGATTATTTAACTAGGATAATAAAAACTTTGGTCGCTTCACCCGCAATAATATAAACTTTCGATTATCATCTAATATATCTAAACTTTTTTTATAATTTCCCCTCGTGGGTCATTACCTGTTGGTAACTTGTTGTAGGAGGTGAACTAGCTAACGTGGCACTAACTAGGACACATGTCGTTATTTCATTGGTTGTTTTTAAATTTTTAGTTAAATTATTAAAAAAAAACGAATTGCTTTCTCTTTTTTCCCTCCTGCTTCGCCTCCACTCTCATAATCCCTTTCCCTACCACTGCCCATCGTAGAGGCGGAGACCACCCCACCCTCCATATTTCTTCCTTCAAACTCAACCTGTTAGGGTTGTGAGTGCGTAGCGGAAGCAGATCAAAGATGTAGAGATTGAGCAAAATAATAGAGTTGGATATATGTGGTAAGAAAAGTAGTAAAATATGGACACACAATTTAACGTGGGAAAAATCCTCAAATATGAGATAAAAAACCCACGGACGACGAGTACCCGAAATCCACTATATGGGAGAGTACAAGGACCTCAATTAAGAGGGTGAGTAATACAATATAACTCTCACTATAGTAGAAAACTCACTAAATAGTACTTCCTCCGTTTCTTTTTAGTTGCAATACTTTTTTTTTCACAAACTCGAATGCAAAATTTGGGTAGGAGAGAGGTAGAAAGGAAAAATGGAGAGGGCCCCATGTAATTGGAGAGAGATAAAGAGAAAGGAAAAGTAAAAGTAGAAAGTGTTGCGACTAATTAGAAATTTCCTTTTTAGGAAAGTCTTTGCAACTAAAAAAATCGGAGGAAGTATTATAAAGCGGGATAGTGGATTAATAAAATAGGTGGATTAATACAAGGACGTTTTATAATGTAGGAAGACTTGTGATATGGCTTCTTGTATTAGATGTGTTGGTTGACATCCTCCAAAGTTTGCCCAAGCTCCCTTTTATAGTATGCAGAATGGCGGTGAATAATGTCGGCAACTAAGTCTTGAGTGTGTAGAAATTTCCAACATGTGCTGCAACCATTTAGGGATTTGTGTAGAACTCATGATATTGGCCAATTTGTAGGTGTTCTGGATAATCATGAATAATCATGATTATTGCCATTATATGAGCTCAATCCTTGAGTTAGGCTCATATAATGGCAATAAACAATAGAATTTGGGCCATATTAACCCAACACAACCTCACATCAAATTCAAACAAACCCTTCTCTCTAACTCCATCACCATCCTCATTCTCACCCCCAATTTTTTGTTTCTTCCACTAAATCAACTTTCCGAGTTGAACCACATTGCTAATTTTAAGCGGGATCAGGTCAGAATCAATGGTGAAACTCGCCTAGGAAAGAGAATCCGACGACGGTCGATTAAACCCACTAATAAACTACGTAGTTGTGTGAGAGAGAGAGAGTTGTAGATTGTAATCATCCTATATGTTCATGAATTTCGTATTTTTACATTGAAAAATATAAAGAAAAAAAACTAAATGATATCCATAAAGATTTCTTAAACTACAAAAGAATATATATATATATATATATAGAAGTGAGTTCATATGAGAATATATACTTACATGAGAAATGAGAATGGATTTTACACGCTATAGCTCTAATGAACAAGTGATGTAACTCTAATGAAAAAGTGATGTAACTCCAAAAAAACAAAAATTAGAAAAAAATATTTCGAAAAAAAAAATTTTTTTGGGCTCGAAATTTTTTCGGGGGTATAACTCTAATGAACAAGTGTTGTAACTCTAATCCAATCGTGTGGTTGAGATTCATTCTCATTTCTCATGTAAGGAGCATTCTCATGTGATCTTGCCCCTATATATACTAGCCTTTTGTGCACGCAATGCGTGCGATGATATTTTTAGGCCTAATACTAAGTAGTAAACAAACTGAAAATGCAAGTTAATATTTAAGTTCACCTTCATTTTGTGAATAAGATTCTTCCATGTTCTTTTTATGTTGTTATTCATTTTTGTGATTTTGAATAGTTTTTTGTTTCTCAAGTCTTATATGTGCATGTTCTTTTATAATCGGTATGATGTTCTTTACTAAATATGGTCATGCTCTTTTTTTTTGGTCTTATTCATTTTTGTAATTTATAATAGTTTTTGATTTCTGGCGATTAATACAAAATGTTGTAAAGTTTTAAGTTGTGAGAAAAATTATAAAAGATTGTTTCCCACAAAAAAAATAGTACATAAAAATTTTGTTTTCACATATTATCCTTTTTCTTAAGGGAGTAATATGTTCCTTTACTAGTTAATTATGTAGTGTCCTTTTCATATAAATATTATATTATATTTTAACTTGCAATATACTTTTTTTACATAATTGGTGAAAAGTGGTTTGTTAGTGGAAAATTGTGATAGTAATTCTTTGATTTAGATAAGAGTAGTTTCTTTTTTTATCCACATGATGCGTTAGTAGTTAAGGTGATAGATTGAAATTCCATCCAAATGAATCATGATGGGTTGGTTTGGTTTATTTTTATTTTGAGCAATAAAACTTGTGCACTTGCCTGTCGATTTAATTTAGGAGGATTTTTTTTAAAAAAAATCTTGCTTGTTAACCGGGAACAGTTGGTCTATATACTTATTTGCCACTTAAATCGGTGAAGAGTGAAGACCCATCAGACCAACAAAAAAACATTTCTCCAACTATTCATTCCCTCTCTCCTCTCAGTGTATAATTTCAGTACTTTTCTAACTATTCATTCTCTCTCTCCTCTCACTACAAATCTACAACCTATATTTTGAAGGAACCTAATTCATATTTGAAGGAACCCAGTTCATCCAAGTATGCAATATACAATAACAAAATCGGACGTTTCAAGTCTTAAGCAAGTAAATCTAATTTGCGAACAACATCAAAGAAATACATGCAACAGTAGATTTGAGTCAACGTCAAAGAATAACATCAAAAAATCAAGCATTTCAATTCAAGTCTTAAGCAGCAGTAGATCTAATTAGGTCGATTTTGTAACAAAGAAAGGTAATTTTTTAAATCATGGATTTCAGTAATTTCTCTATGATCCCAAAATTGTAATTGAAAAGTATAATACAATTTTAGTTTTTTTTCCTTGTCTAACTTTTAAATTCCGATTTCACAAATTGATATTTAAAAACTTTCATCATTTTAATTTTTTTCCTTTACTAAATGTTCACACTTTGAGTTTCAATTATATTTGAAATGAAATTTTAATTTTTTCATACACAATCGATTTCGCATGAAATGGTCATTTTAATTTTTCTCCTTTTCTAAATTTTAACACTTTGAGTTTCAATTGTATTTGAAATGAAATTTTAAGTTTTTCATACACAATCGATTTCGCATGAAATGGTCATTTTTAATTTTTCTCCTTTTCTAAATTTTAACACTTTAAGTTTCAATTGTATTTGAAATGAAATTTTAAATTTTTCATACACAATCCGATTTCACATTAAATGGTTTCGCAAATTAATGTAAAATTTTTTTTTTTTGAAAATGGGTTTTTGCAAAAGTTGTTCGCAAAAAGGTTTGATATTGTTTTGTTTTTCAAAATTTATTTCTGAACATGGATATTTTGCAAAAGTTTTGGGCAAAAATTTTATATTGGAATTTTTTTTAAAAAGAACTAAATTTGCAACTTTTTTATCGGTGTCATAAATGAATCAAATTTCATACACATCTTGTTTTTCGATTTTACATGAAAATGAATCAAATTTAAGTCTAATTATATAAAAGCCCTTTTCAACTAATTGCGATTATCTCCATTTTTTCAACTACATAATAGTCGACTAATGTGAAATAACTTTAAAGATTAAAAGAATTATGTACTGTTTGAAAGTTCACAAATCGCCGATCGACGAATGTGTGATATCACTTGTCAAAATCTTATGTTTTTCTCGGATTTGTGTTTATAGGTAATTTTTATGAGTATGTAATTGTGAATGGTTATTGAGAACAATGATTTATAAGTGAATTTTGTGAATGTTTTTGTATGTATCGACGTCCTAGTATATTAGTTTTAGTTTGTAAGTTAATTTTTAGTTTTTTGTAAAGTTTCCTGATCATTTAAGTGATTTGCGTGATTTTTACAACGTGATTTTCTCAATTCTATGAGTGATTTGTAAGGTTTCCTCATATAAGTGATTTCTGAGTGATTGTTGAAAATTAATTTCGGGTGGCTTTGTTTGACCCCCATTTTGGTATTGAGATTCCTTTTGTAATTTAGAAAGGGAAGGGGGCAAAATAGTCAGTTCAAAAGAGGACACCGTTGCTCCCCCCTTCCCTTATGTAATATATATATATATATATATATATATATATATATATATATATATATATATATATATATATATATATATATATATATATATAGAATTGAGTTCATGTGATAAGGGAGTTTTATATGAGAAGTGAGAAGTAATTCTAACCCTTGAATCATGTTTCATTTAATGGCCAAGATTTAAAAAAAAAAGGTAAAACCTAAATTTGAAACCACTTCTCACGTCATAACTCATAACATACTTTCTCTCTCCTCTCTCCTCTCTCCCCTCTCTCTTATTTCGGTTCTCTGCTTCAAGAGGCGTTATATATTTATTTATTTTTTCAATTTCAATTCAGCGAGAGTCCCCCCTAATTATCAGTGGAATTCGGCACTCAAGATTAGTTCAATGGACGCACACCATATGGGAGAAGAAGGTTAGTCTTTTGTTTAATTTTTCTAATGAATAATTCTTAGTTTTAGGCGTGAGAGTATTTGTTGCCAAAATTCTGGTTAGGTTTTGGTTTTCATTGGATTTGTGTTTTCAGGAAATTATGCTTCAATTTTTTATCGATTTTGTTGCCAAAAATTCAGATATAGTACTAGAATTGCAGTTTTTTCTTCCATTAAATTTTGTTTGAGTTTAAAATTTGGAATTGTTTGAGGTGAAATCTGGAGACTGAATTTTCTGCAGTTATTATTCGTGATTGATCTGAAATCAGTCATTTTTTATTGGTAATTGGAGATTTTGTTGATTAATTGTTGCGGTTTTCTTTCTCACAACCTATATTGTTGATTTTGTGATCGAATCCTGACATTTTAATAAAATGAACAGAAATTCTGACATAAGAATGTGGAAGACAAAACTGCAATATATTAACCGTCGTCATTTTTTTTTTTGTTTACTACATTGTTATGTAATTGGAGATGGTTTTGGTTGACATTTTGTGTTGTTCACTTGATCAACGAAATGAACCGAGATTCAATTATAGAGCACCTGAGTTCCTTTAGAGTAGATTTTTAGTTCTTCTATTGGCACTTAGTTGTATGGTATATGCTGCAGGAAGCTGCTTTTAGAGTAGTATGGTATATGATGCAGGAAGCTCCTTCAGAGTAGTATGGTCTTGGTTTGATTTCATAAAAGTCACTTACTCACTTTGTCTTGTTTGAGGATTTTCTGCTGTATATTTAGAGGAATATGCTGAAATGAGCAGAGATGATGAAGACGATGATGATGATGAAGGTGATAAAGATAATATCAAGGTCTGCAACTAAGGTCTTGACCAGTGTAATTTTGATATCAATTTCTGAGTGGCTATTCACTAGTTAAATTTTTTGACAATGTCACTGGTATTGATAAATTAGAGATTTAGTATACCTTAATTTGTCTTTTTTTTTTGTCTAAGAAGTATGAGCTAAATGGGAACACAACATAGTGCGAGGCCGGATTTATATATATTCCCGTCCTTTTTAATGTGCTTGCCACAAATTTATATAAGGTGCTCTATGAGTACGTACAATTAAACTATATATCATGTTTGAATACCTTGAAACCTATTAGCTCAAATGGAAGAGCATTGTGCCATGCACAAGATGTGGGTTCAATTCCTACATAGGTTATGAAATGACATGTTATTTAGAACCCTAAACATAAAGTAGAAGAATTAAGTACAATTATACTCGTGTACACTAACTAAAATTGAAAATTGTCACTATATTAACTCAAACTATCATCATTTTTTTTGTTTACCACATTATTATGTCAGGATTAAGAGAAAAATACATCCTAAAAGTTCCACAAGACCATGTAAATAAGAAGTGCTCGAAGCATATTAAATATTAAGAGAGCCTGTGTGGGATTCGAACCCACATTTTTGTGTATATGCATACACAATACTCTGCCAATTGAGCTAACAGGCTATCAAATTGCAAGTATAATTCCAATACCGAGCAAACACCCTTAAGTCAAGCCAATTACCATAGCTCATAGACTATAAAGTAATGACATATTTCCATACTCTAGTGATACATTGGTATAACTCTGATTAGTTCACCTCCAAAAACTCTAATGACATGTTTTCATAATTCTAACTCACACCTTCTACAACTCTAATGAAACATTACCATAACTCTAATTGATACCTACAACAACTTTAATAACTCTAACTCATAGCTAACACAAATCCAATGACACTTTTTGCAACTCTAACTAAAACTTCCTATAACTCTAAACAAGTGTTGATATAAGTCAATTAGTACTTGTTATAACTCTAGAAAAACATTGGTATACTCTTCACTACTACTTCCATAACTCTAAAAAAGTGTTGCTAACTCTAATGAATACTTCCTATAGCTCTAAACAAGCATTTGTAATTATTACCTACAGCTCCAAAAACATATTGGTATAACTCTAACTAATATTACCTACAACTCTTAAAACATATTGGTATAACTCTAACTAATAATACGTACAACTCTAAAAATATATTGGTATAACTCTAACTAATACTACCTATAACTCTAATTAACACTAGCTATAACTCTAAAAATATGTTGGTAAAAAAATTCTCCATGTGGAATACAAGCAATGCTATAACTCTAACTAATAATACCTAAAACTCTAAAAACATATTGGTATTACTCTAACTAATACTATCTACAACTCTAAAAATATATTGGTATAACTCTAACTAATAATAACTACAACTCCAATAACATATTGGTATGACTCTAACTAATACTACCTATAACTCTAATTAATACTAGCTACAACTCTAAAAGTATATTGAAAAAACTTCTCCATGTGAAGACTGTGAATCAATCCCCACCACGACTCAAAAGTGTGAAATCAGTGAAGAAGGTTTTACCAAAAGCACTAGCAATTTTTGTACTATCTAATAAATTTGATGCTATCTAGGAGTGTTCCAATTAGCATCTTTATCTGTCTAATATTTAAGCACTAGCAATTTTTGACATGAACTTTTCTATGGTAACAGTGAACTTTTCCAACCATACGATGCTAATTGGAATACTTATCAAGTCACCATACAACTTTTCTATCTAATAATTAAGCACTAACAGTACTCCAGAAAACTATGAACAAAATTATCAAGTCAACCATACGAATTTCCATACATATGAAGAACCACAAATAATTCTACAAAATTACGAACGGCCATAATATTTTTCAAAAACAATCTAACTTTTCTGCGTCGCGGTAATTGACTCCATGAAATTCTTGGACAAAAAGTAGATGACATTAGGTTGAGAACATACGGTCTATAGAAGGAGAAGAGAGGAGAGAGACGACGTAATGGGGAAGAAGGAAAAGAAAGGTGAGAGAAAATTAGGTTTTTGCATGGAATGAAGGAAATAGTTAGTTTGTGTTAATATTAGTTTGAGATCTTGGCCGTTGATAGGATTTAATATAAGGGCAGTGATTCATTCTCATTTCTCACCTAAATTCCCTTCTCACATGATCTTGCCTATATATATATATATATATATATATATATATATATATATATATATATATATATATATATAACTTTAGTCATTTTCATTCACTACTTATAATATACGATCTATCAAGCATGGAATGGAAAATATATATATCGAGGAAAAAAAATCAGTATGAAGTAATAGAGTCCAGATCCTCTAGAGTTTTAATAAAACTCTACCTTTAAAATCAAGGAATCAGATTGGTGGGAAGGGGAAAATTAGGGGGTGAATATCGATGAGAATTATAAGAGGGTACTTGGGAAGCCATTATTTTATATTCAATGGTTGATATTGCTCAAAATTTACCTTGTAGAGTTATTTTAGAACACTAGAGGATCCAAACACGAAGTCATATGGGTAATATAGATTTTGATCGAAGTGATATCTATAACTTACACAAGATAACATCAATCATGAAAAACAATTATTAGATGTGATCAAGTATACCTCATTGCAAATCTACTAAAAGCCATCAACAAATTATAAAACCAACAGAAAAATATCCTAAGCGAAAGAAGAAAAAAAAAAAGCCACATGTAGATTGTAGGTTGCAGTGAAGCAAACAATAATGGTTGGTGGGGGTGGCCAATGGGTGGTCTAGTACAGTGCAGCAGTGGTGCAAGATAGCAAGAGAAAGGATGAACATACAAAAATCATAATTGTACAAGTACGGGTCATAAGCTCATTCTAATTATTTTCAAAACAAGATCATAACATCTAAATCACAAGTTATTAGTTTTGAAATTTAGATATAATTGTTCTTATGGAGTTCAAAGTCCAATAGCATTGACTATAAATCTATAATCAATGAGATTGATAGTAATATGTAAAAAGTATTTCATATTAGTATTGAACAAAAAAATTCAAATATAAGTCCATTTTACAAAAATCATAAACGTACAACGTACAGGTCATAAGCCAGTTTTAATTATTGTCAATACAATATCATAAGATTTAAATCACAAGTTATTAGTTTTGAAATTTAGATAGAACTGTTCTCATTGAAATCTCAAGTCTAATTATTAAAAGCATTAATATAATTATAGTCAATGATATTGATAGTAATATGTAAAAAGTATTTCATATTAGTATTGAACAAAATTTTCAATTATCAAGTCCATTTTACTAAACTCATCGTATAGGTTATAAGCCACTTTTAGTTATTTATACAAGATCATAGAATTTAAATCACAAGTTATTAGTTTTGAAATTTAGATATAATTATTCTCATGCAGTTCTCAAATTCTGAAACCATTAACTATTGTTAATGACTATATTGATGGTATTAATATGTAAAAAGTACTATTTCATATTGTCAATTCAAAAGTATTGAATATATATAGATATCAAGTCCATTTTACGAAAATCATAATTGTACAATGTACGGGGCATAAACCGATTCTAATTATTCTTAATACAAGATCATAAAATATAAAGTTATTAATTTTGAAATTTAGATAGAGTTGTTTTCATGGAGTTATCAAATTCTAAAAGCATTAGCTATAGTCAGCAACATTGATGGTAATATGTTAAAAGTATTTCTTCCTTCTCTAGAATGTCCGTTCACTTTTGTTTCAAGGTCCAAAATTTGAAAAATTTAGTATAATCTATACTAATATATTAAAAGTTGTTCCTAAGAAAGTTTGTGTGCCACGTGGCACTCTCCTCTAAGGCTCTAATGCAAATGCTTTATTTCCATGTCAAACCCTCAATTGAAAAAATAATGTTCTGTAGTTATAAGGTATCGAACACTTAACCTTTGAAATGGAAAGTGAAAGCTTAACCACTTATCCAACATAACACCATTGTTTAGTATTTCAAAAAAAAATCATAACGTCTTATAATAACAAGACTATTATAGACATAAACTCTTACTCCAATTCCTTGTAAAAGTTAAGCTATTGCTTTCATCCCCAAACTTTTAAGGGTTTATTTTTCAAAAATCATGTAATTACTTATCATGTCATTACGTCAATTTTTCCTCGGCCAAAAATTACGAAAAGTAACAACCCGGGGCATCGCCCGGGACACTCACTCGTTTTATCTTAATACTCCGTATGTGTCAACAATATCGTATAAGATCATATGCCTGAATCCATTTTATTTGTTAGGCTCATAACAAAAAGTTGATGATCAAATATGTGCATTCAAGACCCTGAACATAGAATATATGGGTTGTAATCTACTTTTAATTATTTATACAATATCATAGAATTTAAATCACAAGCTATTAGTTTTGAAATTTAGATATAATTATTCTCATGCAGTTCTCAAATTCTAAAACCATTGACTATATAGTTAATGACTATATTGATGGTATTAATATGTAAAAAGTACTATTTCATATTGCCAATTCAAAAGTATTGAATATATTTAGATATCAAGTCCATTTTACGAAAACCATAACTGTACAACGTACGAGTCATAAACCAATTTTAATTATTCTTAATACAAGATAATATAATATAAAGTTATTAGTTTTGAAATTTAGATAAAATTGCTTTCATAGAGTTCTCAAATTCTAAAAGCATTAACTATAGTCAATAACATTGATTGTAATATGTTAAAAGTATTTCTTCCTTCTCTAGAATGTCCGTTCACTTTTGTTTCAAGGTCCAAATTTTGAAAAATTTAGTATAATTTTATCTTAATACCCCGTATGTGTTAACAATATCGTATAAGATCATATGCCTGAATCCATTATATTTGTTAGGCTTATTACAAAAAGTTGATGATCAAATGTGTGTATTCAAGACCCTGAACAAGCATAATAACAACATTAGAGATGGAGTGCGACATTTTTCTTAAAAAAAGTAAATCGTTATGAATTCAACAATTGATTTTCTATAGCTAACCACTCATGCTTTAGAAAACTTGTATATGGCTAATAGCAAATTAAAATTTACCTTTTCAAACTTATATGTTTATATGTATACACTAGGGGAAAAAAAGGAAGGGATGCGCTGGAAGGGTTGCGTTTTTTGGAAAACGCAACCCTTCGTGTATGAAGGGTGCGGTTTTCAAGGGAACCGCAGCCCTTTTAGTGAAGGGCTGCAGTTACCTAGAAAACGCAGCCCTTCAAACTGTATGAAGGGCTGTGGTTTTAAGGCTAACCGCAGCCCTATTAATGTAGGGCTGCGGTTAGCCCGGAAACCGCAGCCCTATTAATGTAGGGCGGCGGTTAGCCCAGAAACCGCAGCCCTTCATACACGAAGGGCTGCGTTTTCTGGGATAACTGCAGCCCTTCGCATCCCCAAGCCTTTAGTTTTGTGCGCAACACACAGTACACACATGCATCCCAAATTTCCCTCGCTCCCTTGGAAAAAATTTCCCACACCCCTCTCCCTCACACTCACTCGCACAGCCCTAACGCCCATCACCGGAGCACCGACACATCGCCGCAAAGACCGACCCATCGCCGGAGCACCGTCATTGACGCACCGACGCCGGAAACGTTGCTCGAGCAACGCACCATCGCCCGAGCTCCTTCTTCTTCTTCTCTTCTCGGTGCACCTTGACGCCACCACCACCACCACCACTACTTGCATTGTCGGTAATTCCCCTTTCACTCTCTCTCCTCTTTTTCATTTCTCTAATTAATTTGTTTTATTTCATTTCTCTTCTATATTGTGTTGTAAAATGTGATTGTAGGGGGGGGGGGCTTGGGGGAGGGTGGGTAGGGGGTGGGGTGCTGGCCGGGGGTTGGGGAGGCTGGGCTTGGGGTGGGGGATCTTTGGGCGGGGGGGGGGGAGGCCGGACGGGGGTGGGGGGGGGGTGGGAATCTTTGGGCGGAGGGTGGAGGAGGGGTGTGGGGACGGCTGGGGGAGGGTGGGTAGGGGTGGGGTCTTTGGGCGAGGTGGTGGGGGGGGGGGTGGCGGGGGGGGTGGGGAGGGCTGTGGATCTTGGGCGCGGGGGTGGGGGAGGGGTGGACGGGGGGTGGGGGGGGAGGGGCTGGGGGAGGGTCTTGGGTCTTTGGGCGGGTGGTGGGGGAGGGTTGGCGGGGGGTGGGGAGGGTTGTGGATCTTGGGCATGGGGGTGGGGGAGGCTTGGGGAGGCAAAACAGAGGGTAGGGGAAGGCTGGAAATGGGTGGGTGAGGGCTGGGGATGCTGGGCAGGGGGTGGGGGTGGGCTTAGGTATAATGTAACTATTGTGTAGATTTTTGGGCTTCCATGTGTTGTTGGTTGAATTTCGGAAACGAAAAGGTCATTTTACGCCTACATGGCAATGAGGGAGTGCAGTGGGGGGCAGTAGTGGCGGTGGTGGTGGGGTTGTTGTAAATGTGGAGAGTCAGGTCACATGGCAATCGAAAGCCCATCTGGTGCTCTCCGCATTTATAACAGTTCCAACTCCGCCGCTACCAGCTGATGGGCATTCCATTGCCATGTGACCTGATTCTCGGGTCATTTTAGGCCTATTTTCACCTTTCGTGCCCAATTCGTACCAGCTGATGGGAATTTCGGAGGGTTTGTGTAGTGTATGTATATTTCTTGATATGAAATTGAATGAAAACGCAATGTAATTTAGCTATGAAATCTACAAGTTGTTTGAATCGTCATCATATGCCTAGATACTCGTTTAAGACTTACTCATTAGGAGTAAGTCTTGAATAGTCCCCGGTTTGGGACCTGTTCTTGGACGTTTGATCTCACTTAGGTGGTGAATGTGTGTCTTCTTTTCAATTCTGAGGAAATTCTTGGCTTATCGTTTCTCTACATTGTTCTCTGGGCACATATGTAGATAAGCAATTATCTACATTGTGTACTTGGAGAACTGTAGGGAAATGCTGCCGGATTTTCCTTAGAATTGAAAAGTTTGCATATATTCACTAGTGAGATTAGACGTCCAAGGATGGGTTAGGTTGGAGTGATAAGGACCTTCGGCTGCATGCATACAATTAAACATGTCACTATCTTAGCTTGCTTTATACATGTGTGATTTGAATATGTCAGTGTATGTAGTTAAATAATGATTGATGCATTATAATGAATGGTTGTGTTTAATTATTAGAGGTCTTCTTAAATGAGATGGATCGTACTTGGATGTATGGTAGTCGTGAATCAATTGAGTTTGTGAAAGGGGTCTCGGAATTCTGTACAACTGCATTATAATATCAAACATCCTCTGGAGCAATCGACTTTTATTGTCCTTGTGTCGATTGTAGAAATGTGAGCAAGGTCAGTAGTATACATGTGGTTAGGGAGCATGTCTTTCGCCGCGGGTTTAGGCCTCAATACCACGTATGGGTTTGGCATGGTGAGCAGGGGAAGTATACAGGAAGCTCTAGAGTAATGAACGATGTATGTGAAGAAAAGAAGGATAATGAGTTAGGGGATGAGAATTGGGATGATGAGTTTGCAGAAGATGATAGGGATCGGGTAGACGAGATGATACACGAGGTTGAAGATCAGTCGTGTAAACGACCTCGTATTTTTGAGTCTATGTCTGAGGCTGCTGAAAAGTCGTTGTATCCAGGTTGTACAAAGTACAACAAACTTTCCGCGGTGATAACATTGTTCAACATTAAGTCGAAAGCTGGTTGGACGGACTCTAGTTTCACATCGTTGTTGGAAGTTTTAGCTGATATGCTCCCTGATGGAAATGAACTGCCAAAGTCGTACTATTATGCGAAGAAACTGATGTGTCCTTTCGGTTTAGAGTACGAGCGGATACATGCTTGTCCTAACGATTGTGTGCTTTATCGTAATGAGTATGAGCATTTACATGAGTGTCCACGTTGTGAATTGTCGAGGTACAAGCGTGAAGGAGCTGGAGGTAGTGAAGGACCACCAGCTAAGGTGTTGTGGTATCTACCCATAATACCTAGATTTAAGTGCATGTTCTCAATTAAAGGAGATGCGAAGAATTTGAGGTGGCATGCAGATCGTAGGAAGAAAGACGGTCTGCTCAAGCAACCTGCTGATTCGCCTGAGTGGAAAAGTATCAACAGGGTGCATAAGGCATTTGGTAATGAGGATAGGAATCTGAGGCTTGGATTATGTACGGATGGCATGAACCCTTTTGGCAATCTCAGTTCGCAGCATAGTACATGGCCAGTAATTTTAGTGGTTTATAACTTGCCTCCTTGGTTGTGCATGAAACGCAAGTACATGATGCTGTCGCTTCTTATATCGGGCCCCAAACAACCTGGAAATGACATAGATGTATACCTACAGCCGCTTGTTGAAGATTTACAGAAGATGTGGAACGAAGGAGTGTTAGTATTTAATGCGTATGCTAATGAGATGTTCACTCTGCGTGCCATGCTTTTTTGTACTATGAACGATTATCCAGCTTATGGGAACTTATCTGGGTATAAGACTAGAGGAAAACAACCCTGCCCGATTTGTGTAGATGACATGAAATCTACACACCTTAAGGGCTGCAAACATGTGTATATGCACACACGAAGGCTCCTAAGACGCGACCATCCCTATCGGTTTAAGAAGAAGGCATTCGATGGGACGGTTGAAGAAGAAGTTGCTCATAGACCATTAACTGGTACTGAAGTTTATAATCAGGTGAAGGGCATTGAAACAATCTTTGGTAAACCTGCTAGTGAGGTTGATCGACCTACAGGATTATGGAAAAAGGAGTCCATTTTTTGGAAACTCCCATATTGGAAAGACCTAAAGGTCAGACATTGTTTGGATGTCATGCACATAGAGAAGAATGTTTGTGAAGCTATTCTTGCGATACTTATGAATATTCCGGGCAAGACAAAAGATGTTAAGGCGTCACGACTTTACTTGGAAAAACAGGGGCTTCGACAAGAGTTGTGGGCTCAGAAAAGGGACGGAAGGAAGAAGAAAGTAGTGGAGGAAAGGGTTGATGATGAAACTCAAAAAAGTAAAAAGGTGGAGGATTCGGAGAAGAATTATTTGCCACCAGCTTGCTACACGATGTCGCGTGCAGAGAAACGGATTTTTTGCGAGTCATTGTATGGCATTAAGGTCCCAACTGGCTACTCATCGAATATGAAGCGATTTGTTACCTTAAATGGTGAGTTGAAGTTATCGAGTATGAAATCTCACGATTGTCATGTCATGATGCAAGTATTCTTACCGATTGCAATTCGTGGGATACTTCCAAAGCATGTGAGGCACACCATTACAGAACTTTGTTCATTTTTCCATACAATATGCAGCAAAGTCCTAGAACCGTCGACCCTCGATTCCTTGCGAGCCGAGTAGTTGAAACTCTATGCAAATTTGAGATGTCCCCCCCCGGCATTCTTTGACATTATGGTCCATCTCATTGTCCATCTAGTCCGAGAAATTAAGCTGTGTGGTCCAAGTGTTTTTGAGGTGGTGCTATCATTTTGAGAGATATATGGGCACTTTGAAGGATAAAGTTCGGAATCCTGCACAACCAGAAGGTGGTATAATTCAAGGGATTGTGCTGGGTGAAGAGATCAGTAATTTTGTGGCTGAGTATTTTGCTAGTGTTGATCCTGTTGGACTTCCGACATCCCGACACGAGGGTAGACTTGAGGGCAAGGGTACAATTGGTTCAAAATTGATCACACCTTCCGTAGAAAAGCGTAAACAAGCTCACTTATATCACGTAGCAGTTGTCCATCCTTATTTAAATGAACATATGGAGGAATTACGTGTTAGCAATCCTGGAAAAGGAGTTAGGGCATTGACGCAAATGCGTAACAAGACTTTCATTGATTGGTTTCATAAACGAGTAGTGAATGATTTGGATGAAAGTGTTCCTGAAACAGTCAAGTGGTTAGCATTTGGTTCTCGTGAAGCTGTACGCTATTATGAGGGTTATGATATTAATGGGTATACGTTTTGGACTGAACGTCAAGATCTGAAGTCAACATCGCAACAAAATAGTGGTGTTTCACTTGTGGCGTCATCTACACAATACGCAAGCTCGAAGGATAAGTCGCCTGTACATGCTGAAAGCAATTATTATGGGCGAATACAAGAAATATGGGAGCTGGACTACTGTACTTTAAATATTTACCTCTTGTGTTGCAAGTGGGTTCACGATAATCGACGTTGCGTAAGAAAAGTTTATCCTTGCGGATTCACTCTTGATGACCTTAGTCATCTACGTGAAACTGAGGAGCCATTTGTAATTGCATCACAAGTTAAGCAAGTATTTTTTGTAACTGATCCTGCTGATAATAAGTGGTCAATTGTTGTACCTGGTAAAAGGAGTATCTTCGGTATTGGTGATGTTGATAATGAGGAAGAATATGATGCATTTGAGGACCCCCCCCTTTTACCTATCCTGAAAATAGTGTGGAAGATGATGTGAATATGTCGGAGAACTATATGCGTGTAGATCACACGGAAGGGATGCACGTACTTGAGGATCCTAAGAAACGGCGGAAGGTCAATAAATCATGAGACATAAACTCAGGTCTGTGTAATTTCTCCAATTTGTAACTATATGCTTCCAAATCGTACTTATCGAGTCATTTAACCCCAAATTATTTTTGAACATGATTATATGAGGTATAATGTAACTATTGTGTAGAGTTTTAGGCTTGCATTTCTTGTTGGTTGCATTTTGGGAACGAAAAGGTCATTTTAGGCCTAGTTTTGCCTTTTCGCTTCCAAATCGTACTTATGGAGTCATTTAACCCCAAATTCTTTTTGAACATGATTATATGAGGTATAATGTAACTATTGTGTAGAGTTTTAGGCTTCCATTTGTTGTTGGTTGCATTTCGGGAACGAAAAGGTCATTTTAGGCCTAGTTTTGCCTTTTCGCTTCCAAATCGTACTTATCGAGTCATTTAACCCCAAATTCTATTTGAACATGATTATATGAGGTATAATGTAACTATTGTGTAGAGTTTTAGGCTTGCATTTGTTGTTGGTTGCATTTCGGGAACGAAAAGGTCATTTTAGGCCTAGTTTTGCCTTTTTGCTTTCAAATCGTACTTATCGAGTCATTTAACCCCAAATTCTTTTTGAACATGATTATATGAGGTATAATGTAACTATTGTGTAGAGTTTTAGGCTTGCATTTGTTGTTGGTTGCATTTCGGGAACGAAAAGGTCATTTTAGGCCTCGTTTTGCCTTTTCGATTCCAAATCGTACTTATCGAGTCATTTTTTTTTATTTTGTTGATCTAACTCCTAAGTTTTGTTGCATTTTGGGGTCCTGTGTGCAAGGGGGCAGGGCTGGCGGCTGTCGGGGGAGGGGAGGGTTCTATGCGGGGGTGGGCATGCGGGGCTGTGCAGGGGGTGGGTGGGGGCGTGCGGGCGGGCAGGGCGAGGGCGGGGGGAGTGCGGGGGTGGGCATGCAGGGGGGGCAGAGTGGGGGGAGGGGAGGATTACGTGCGGGGGCAGCAGTGGGGGGGAAGAGGAGGGGCAGCGGTGGGGGAGGGGAGTCTGTGTGCGGGGGGAGGGAGGGGGTCCGTGTGCGGGGGGGAGGACCGGCGCGCGGGGGGGGAGGGGGGGTGTGCGGGGGAGGGGAGTGGACTGTGCGGGGGAGGGGGCTTGTGCGGGGGGCTTGGGAGGGCTGGCGGCAAGCAATGGGCGGTGATCACCCTTGCCGCCGCCCCCTCCCAAGCCCTTGCACATGCCCCCCCATCCCCGCACAGCCTACTCCCCTCCCCCCCCCACACCCCTCCCCCGCACACCCCTCCCCTCCCCTCATTCTTTGCCGCCCCTCCCCCCGCACACAGACCCCCCTCCCCACACCCCCGCCCGCCCCTCCCCCTCCCCCCACCGCTGCCCCTCCCCTCACCCCCACTCGCCCCCTGCACTGACCCCCCCCCCTCCCCCCACCGCCGCCAACCTTGCCCCCCTTGCACACGAGACCCCCATCCCCCGCACACCCCTCCCCTCCCCCCCCCACCGCTGCCCCCGCATAAAACCCCCCCCCCCATTGTTGCCCCTCCCCCCCCCGCATACCCCTCCCCTCCCCCCACCGCCGCCCCTCCCCCGCATACCCCCTCCCCCCACTCTTGCCCCTTCCCCCCCCCACTGTTGCCCCCGTATAGAACCCTCGCCTCCCCCCCCCACTGCGCCGGCCCTGCCCCCCCCTTGCACACGTAACCCCCTCCCCACACCCTACCCGGCCCTAAACCCTCCCCGCACAAACATCCCCACCTTGTTGCCCCTCCCCCCCCACTCGTTGCCCTCCCCCCGCACACGGACCCCTCCTTGACACACCCCCTAGTGGCAATGTGAATTTAATTTTTTTTATATTAATGCGTAAATTTGTACAATTTTAGGGAGATGGCGGAGGTGCATACGGATAACAACACGAGTGCTGAACACACTACCGAGGATGAGTCTTTCGATGCGAGAAAGGAACGGGGTAAATTGGCTCGACCTCGCCGTGAAGAAATAAATGCACAAATGCCTAGCTAGTCATTGGCGACGAAAAAAAAAAGGAAGGGGACCTACAAAGTCATTAGGGAAACACACAAATATGACTTTGGAGTACAATAATATGGGTCAACCTTGTGGAAAGTGGCGTCAAAAGTATGGCATGCAAGTTGGCATTTGCATGCATCCATTCTGCACTCATGGAAAGAGGTGCCCGAGGGGTTGAAGCGGTGTCTATGGGAAGATACTATGGTAAGCTTCACGTACAATAACGTTTAGTTTCTTAATTATTTAGCTAAATATATGTGTAATATTACTGATAGCATATAAATTACAACATTTGCGAAAACTAATTTGTGAACTGCGTTTTTTGTAGAATCAATTCAATATCGAAGATGATGAAGCCAAGAAGAATGTATTTCTATCCGCGGTTGCCCAGAGATTCAGAGATTTCAAGGCTAAGTTAGTGTCTGGGTGGATCACTAAGCGAAGGAAAGTAGTAGGTACAAAGAAGAAGGACATCTACGGCGGAGAAACACAAGCCGGTCCTGAGGCTTCACCGGAAACATCATCTGGACCATCCAAATTACCATTTCAGATATGGAAAACTATGAAACCTGAAGAGTGAGAATCATTTGTTGCCAAAAAAACAAACCCACAAGCTATTGTAAGAATATTTTATTAAGATTTAATACACTTAGATCCAGTATTATTGTATAACACCGTACCTAACCTTTGTTTATAATTGTGTGTTTTAGGCAAGTCGTGAAAAAAGTAGCGCGAGTGCAAAAGCTTGGAAGTATTATCATCATTTGGGTGCTCATTCGTACAATGAGGCGAGAGAGAAGTGGATGTTCAGCCATTACCCCACAATAGGTCGACAACGGCAACGGGGACTAGCTCAACGACGACATTTGCACAGCCTCAGCAACCAGATAGAGTCCTCGATTGGTGGTGTTCGATGCATGGGGTTGATGCAAAGGGAAAAAGAGTCTTGCCTGATCCCGGAACACAACAAATAGCCAACGCCATTGTAAGTACTGATTATATGGTTATATAAGGTATATATAATATAACTTGTGCGCTCACGAGCATTTCTCTCTTATCCTTATGTAGATTGGCTTGAAGGAAAAAGAGGCAACTAGTGAGTTCACTCCTAAAGGACACATTGATGCATTGCACGAAACTTTAGGAAAGGACCACAGTGGACGCGTGAGGGGCTTAGGAGGTGTCTGCCTCGGTTTGAGAAAGGTATATGGTGATCAATACACTACAACGACAAAATCGAGTGCAAGTAGTGTGAATTCGGCAGCGTCAGTAGATGTGGAGGCTATGAAAGCTGCAATTCGGGAGGAGCTCAGAGAGGAGATGACACATAACTTCAACGCCATTTTGGAGCAAATGGGTTTACCGACTTTTGCTGCATTCAAGAAGGGTAGTGATATTACACCTAGCCAGCCGACCAGTGATCCACCAACATCTATTGATCAGATGATTCCTTTACCTGATCCACCTGTAGTACCGGAGTTGAAGGTAATCACTTAATCCCTTTGCTTTGTTACACAACTATTATAATAATGTTGTTTCATAGACTAACTATAAATGGAGTTTTTTTTAAAGGAGGAGACACCATGTGAACTATTAGCTCGAGGAGATGGTTATGATGGTTTCATTCTGGTAGCTTATGGCCATGCACAACCCCCTAATGACCGAGTACGATTGCATAACCAGTTAGTGGATGATAATCACTATGTGGTCACCCTCAATGAAATTGTGTCTGGTTTCGAAGAATTACCTCTTCCGCTGCCGAAGCCAGAAGTTGGTCTATAGTTACTGAAGGATGCCCTTGGCAGTTATGTTCTAGGGCCGCGTACATTGGTGCGGTTTTCAGATGAGGTACAATGATTAACATATATATATATATATATGCATGTTTTCTTTTCTATTTCCTATGATAGTTAGTAATATCTTTACTTTTAACTAATTACTAGGTTTGGGGAAAGGTCGGCTCACATGACAGGAAGGCAAAGAAGGCCTGCTCACCTGATAAGAAGGCAAGTTTACGTGATGAAGGTGAAGGAAATGTGTTGAAGGGAAATGTTTCTATGACAAATAATCCACTTATTATCGAGCCAGAGGTGGTGCGAGGCCTTAGTATTACATGCTATTGGTTACATGAGTGCGCTAGCGATTTACCCGATCATTGTACAATTGAGATTCCTTTGGGGGACCAACAATTCCACTACTTTGAGGAGTCATCGACATTCATTTCTAAGGTCGATATTAAAGAATTCGTATGTGGGATACAGTTGAATGTTTCCATGATACAAACTTTCATGAGGTTATACATAAGTATATAAATTAAATATACATATACATATGCCTTAAGTAGTTTTCAATTCAACTTCCATAATAAGTAAGTTTACCTTTAATCAATATGATTTCTCAGGTTATTATACAATGAATTGATTGCAACATCTAGTGATGAGTCAATGTTTGGTTGGTTATGTCCAAACATAATACGAGATGACAATTGCTTACAAAACAAAGTCGAAGTGAAAGAGTATCTCCATATGAGTTTCAAAGCATCATCTCGTTTTGGATATCATCAGATCATTCTTGTTCCTTATATTGAAAAGTATGCTTGTTAAACTCGCTTTACTTTTATTATTTGATAATTAAATTGACCTATTAATTGTTCTACGATTAATAATAACTATATTTTCTTGCTGTAGGGCTCATTGGACACTGCTTGCGATATGTTTGTCACGTAACGAAGTCTACCACTTTGATTCTTTGCGTCGACAACCACCACGGTCCTTACTAATCAAACCATTGTTAAATAGGTAGCCTAATCGAAACTCAATATATGCGCACTTATTAATATTACACATTATTCATCATCTTTATATATATAAACAGTTAGTACATCTAATCTTATAATAATGTATTGATGTAGTGTGATGAAGCATATTAGTGCAACAGGACTTCGAGCACCAAAAGCTCATGTTTGGATATCATTCGAGGTAACATGATTAATTTATTTGTCCTTATATAGAAACACTTTTAGCCACATACTACACATCTAACATAAATGTCATTGGATACATCCTTTGGTGAACATTTAGTGTCCGCAACAAGATGATGGACATGCATGTGGCTATTACGTTGCCGAGGTACATGTTCGATATCGTCAACCATTGCACTAACGTCGATGATCTTCAAAAGGTATGTAACTTATTAGTATATGTTAGTTTAGATTAGATCGATTGGTAATAGGTATGAATTGGTTTAGAAACCAAAGTAGCACATGCATATTTTTGGGAACGAAAATGTCATTTTTAGGCCTATTTTTGCCTTTTACGCTTCCAAATCGTATTTATCGAGTCATTTAACCCCAAATTCATTTTGAACATGATAATATGAGGCATAATGTAACTATTGTGTAGATTTTTAGGCTTGCGATTGTTGTAGGTTGAATTTTGGGAACGAAAAGGGCATTTTAGGCCTATTTTTGCCTTTTCGAGTCCAATTCGTACTTATTGCGTCATTTAACCCCAATTTCATTTTGAACATGATAATATGAGGTATAATGTAACTATTGTGTAGATTCTTAGGCTTGCATTTGTTGTTGGTTGTATATCGAGAACATAAATGTGATTTTAGGCCTATTTTTGCCTTTTCGCGTCCAATTCCTGTTTCTCGAGTCATTTAACTCCATTTTCTTTTTGAATATGATAATTTGGGGTATAATATAACTAGTGTGTAGAGTTTTAGGCTTGCATTTGTTTTTGATTGACTTTCGAGAAGGTATATGTCATTTTTAGAACTACTAACTACGGTAAATGATTGAATTCTTATATTATGTGTTTATTCCTTGGTTGTTTTGCAAGGTTTATATGAATAACACACCAAGTTTGAGGGCCTTCACCACGGACGAATTACATGAAGTTCGGGATAAGTTGGCGCCCCACCTTTGTGATGATTGCTTATGATACATTTTGGTGGAATTCGTGATATAATTAGCTACATCTACTAGTTTGTATCAATTCTATGTACACTTTTTACATTATTAAATATACATATTTAAAGTTAATTATTACGTTCAAAAACTTGTCATATATTATTGCAATTTGATCGGTTTTCTTTTTGTGTCGAAGGGAGGTGTTTTGGGTGGGGGTGGGGTGGGGGGGGCTGCCATGGTGGGCTACTTGGGCTGGGCTATGGGGCTGGTTGGGTCTTTGGGGTGGCTGGCAAAGCAATGGGTGCGAGGGGTCGAGGAGGGTGGGCGGGGGTGGGGGTGCGGGGAGTGAAGGGGGTGGGTGGGGTGGGGGGGGCAGGGGGGGGGTGCGGGGGGTGGGTGGGGTGGGGGCGGGCGGGGGTGGAGTGCGGGGGTGGGGTGGGGTGGGCGGGGCTTGGGGGGGAGTGCTTGGGGTGGGGGGGCAGGGCAGGGTGGAGTGCAGGTGGTTGGCATGTTCTTCACCGGGGACTACATCTATCCCACCGGATGTTCTTATCTCAAAATAAAATCATAAATATCATCAAAGTATTATTCATCTAAAAAATATTCGTCAAAAGGGATGCCACCCGGCCTTATACCCATAATTCATCAAAAGTAATTCTTCAAAAAAAATCCTCAAAATAAATCACTTACAAATTTTCAACAAATATCTCTCACAATAACACTTGAACATTCCAAAACATCAACAATGATAATATACTGGTTTTTACAGCAACCACACTCAATCACAAATACATCACCAATTAACTCTAAATCATATTCATTAAAAGAGTAATAACAATTAAATCATTTTATTTCATAAATCAAACCTAAACATGTGGCTACCCAAATGATGCATACTATATACTACTGAAAATCAGCAACCCATAATATATTAAATTATGATTTATTTCTGATTTACAAGCCCTCAAACAATTTAAAAGTGTATCCTCAATTTCATCACAAAAATACCATAATAATTATGAAACTAACAAATTCGAGCAGTAAAATCACACAAAAATTATCATATAACCCTAATAGCTCTACTGACATGGTACAATTTTTATTTATAATTTTCGGACTCAAAAAGTATTTTTAACAGTTAATATACAGATTCCTCAAATAAGCCATTATAATAACTAAAAATATAAAAAGACGCCCAAAAATTACCAAAAATTCACATAACATGTAAAAACTCACGTAAATACATATTATTCAAATAAATTAATTTTTCTGCCTCTATAAATAATTTTCATTAATTATATACCGACTGAAAAGAAATTACAAAAACAGATATATCAATTAATTAAAACAGTAAACAGTAGATAAAAATTATTCTAAGTCATGGAATACATTATACGCATGTAACATGATCTAAGAAAAATGATTTCATCAATTTTAACAGTCGTTCAATAATTATTATGAAATTAAGCCAAAAAAGCACAAAATACTAATTAAATCAAATAAATATTAAAAATCATGCGAAAATTATTTTTCTCTACACAGTATTCACATAGCATGTGTCACGTATGTTCATGTCAAATTTCGTCAAAAATCTCACTCAAAAAGTATTTTAAACAATTCCTAACGTAGTAATCTAATACCGAATAATACCCTAATCACTATGGTTCTAAGATAACAACTAGTTACCTGGATCGTCGGGAGGAGAGCTGAGTCTAAAGATACAATCACGAGTTAACCATGCAATCCAAATCCTCTTCTAACCCCAAGGCATAACGAACGAGAATTGAAGCAACAAGACACTAGGCATTTCTTCTTGAACGTTGAAAACTCTTGTTTCGTACTGCTCTGATACGACCATGATTCCCGATGATCAAAAGCTCAGATTCTAAATCGCTCCGGTCAGAATGTAGAACAAGACGTTATAAACGTTGTGTCCAAATTTGAAGACGATCTAACGGTTAGATCTCCGGCTACGGTTATTTTCGTAAAGGTGCGACAGAGAAAAACCGGGTTGAACCTTTCTCTTTTTTTTGCTCTTCCTTTTCTCTCTTTCTTTTCTTGAAACGGTGGGGGGTAAATGAGAATGATGCTGCTGAACTTCTTTGAATAAAAATCAGAATTTTATGGATGTTTAATGGTTGAAATAAAGGGTTTTAATGAAGGAGAATGATTAGGGGGGTTACAAAGCAACAAAGAGTCATGAGAAAAACAAAAGAGAAAAGAAAAGGAGAAGGCTCCTCTTAATCCTTCACTTGGCCGGCTGCCCCAAGCCCAACACCCACACAAAACTTTCGGCCCAAATTCAACAACGATCCATGCTCCGAAAGCCCGATACGCGATAAAACGGTTAATTCCTAAATCGCGCCTAAACTTTGAAAATACTTAATAATGAAAATAATTCTAATAAATTATATTATAAATATAAATATAATGCACACATTAACACACCATATAATAAAATAATAATTCGGCTCCCAAATTATAAAGAATAAAAAATCATTGATCTAGAGAAAATAATAAATTATTTATTTATTTTTTTTTACGAAAAGAATATCATTTAAAATAAACTAACACCAAAAATAAAGAGTGAAAATTACGGGGTGTTACAACTTTGATGTTAGTTTAAGTTATAAACAACTTAAACATCATATATATAGTTAGTTTAATGTAATTGTAAGTTGTTTTGATTGAAAATACACAAAGTAGGAAAGTTAGAACCAAATATAGGCTAATATAGGCCATTTTACTTGAAAATGGATGAATACGAGTACTTTGATGTTAGTTTAAGTTATAAACAACTTAAACATCATATATATAGTTAGTTTAATGTAATTGTAAGTTGTTTTGATTGAAAATACACAAAGTAGGAAAGTTAGAACCAAATATAGGCTAATATAGGCCATTTTACTTCATTTTACTTGAAATTGAATGAATACGAGTAGTTTGATGTTAGTTTAAGTTATAAACACCTCAAACATCATATATATAGTTAGTTTAATGTATTTATAAGTTGTTTTGATTGAAAATACACAAAGTAGGAAAGTTAGAACCAAATGTAGGCTAATATAGGCCATTTTACTTGAAATTGAATGAATACGAGTAGTTTGATGTTAGTTTAAGTTATAAACGCCTCAAACATCATATATATAGTTAGTTTAATGTATTTATAAGTTGTTTTGATTGAAAATACACAAAGTAGGAAAGTTAGAACCAAATATAGGCTAATATAGGCCATTTTAGGCCATTTTACTTGAAAATGAATGAATACGAGTAATTTGATGTTAGTTCAAGTTATAAACACCTCAAACATCATATATATAGTTAGTTTAATGTATTTATAAGTTGTTTTGATTGAAAATACACAAAGTAGGAAAGTTAGAACCAAATGTAGGCTAATATAGGCCATTTTACTTGAAATTGAATGAATACGAGTAGTTTGATGTTAGTTTAAGTTATAAACACCTCAAACATCATATATATAGTTAGTTTAATGTATTTATAAGTTGTTTTGATTGAAAATACACAAAGTAGGAAAGTTAGAACCAAATGTAGGCTAATATAGGCCATTTTACTTGAAATTGAATGAATACGAGTAGTTTGATGTTAGTTTAAGTTATAAACACCTCAAACATCATATATATAGTTAGTTTAATGTATTTAGAAGTTGTTTTGATTGAAAATACACAAAGTAGGAAAGTTAGAACCAAATGTAGGCTAATATAGGCCATTTTACTTGAAATTGAATGAATACGAGTAGTTTGATGTTAGTTTAAGTTATAAACACCTCAAACATCATATATATAGTTAGTTTAATTTATTTATAAGTTGTTTTGATTGAAAATACACAAAGTAGGAAAGTTAGAACCAAATATAGGCTAATATAGGTCATTTTACTTCATTTTACTTGAAATTGAATGAATACGAGTAGTTTGATGTTATTTTAAGTTATAAACACCTCAAACATCATATATATAGGTCATTTTACTTCATTTTACTTGAAATTGAATGAATACGAGTAGTTTGATGTTATTTTAAGTTATAAACACCTCAAACATCATATATATAGTTAGTTTAATGTATTTATAAGTTGTTTTGATTGAAAATACACAAAGTAGGAAAGTTAGAACCAAATATAGGCTAATATAGGCCATTTTACTTCATTTTACTTGAAATTGAATGAATACGAGTAGTTTAATGTTAGTTTAAGTTATAAACACGTCAAACATAATATATATAGTTAGTTTAATGTATTTATAAGTTGTTTTGATTGAAAATACACAAAGTAGGAAAGTTAAAACCAAATATAGGCTAATATAGGCCATTTTACTTCATTTTACTTGAAATTGAATGAATACGAGTAGTTTGATATTAGTTTAAGTTATAAACTCCTCAAACATCATATATATAGTTAGTTTAATGTATTTATAAGTTGTTTTGATTAAAAATACACAAAGTAGGAAAGTTAGAACCAAATGTAGGCTAATATAGGCCATTTTAGGCCATTTTACTTGAAATTGAATGAATACGAGTAGTTTGATGTTAGTTTAAGTTATAAACACCTCAAAAATCATATATATATAGTTAGTTTAATGTATTTATAAGTTGTTTTGATTGAAAATACACAAAGTAGGAAAGTTAGAACCAAATATAGGCTAATATAGGCCATTTTACTTCATTTTACTTGAAATTGAATGAATACGAGTAGTTTGATGTTAGTTTAATTTATAAACAACTTAAACATCATATATATAGTTAGTTTAATGTATTTATAATTTGTTTTGATTGAAAATACACAAAGTAGGAAAGTTAGAACCAAATGTAGGCTAATATAGGCCATTTTACTTGAAATTGAATGAATACGAGTAGTTTGATGTTAGTTTAAGTTATAAACACCTCAAATATCATATATATAGTTAGTTTAATGTATTTATAAGTTGTTTTGATTGAAAATACACAAAGTAGGAAAGTTAGAACCAAATATAGGCTAATATTGGCCATTTTACTTGAAAATGAATGAATACGAGTACTTTGATGTTAGTTTAAGTTATAAACAACTCAAACATCATATATATAGTTGTACCACTCAGGGGTCACAGCCGAACCCTGATCTGTTGTATTGGGAGACAGTTGGGGGGAGGAACAGAGGAAAAGTTCAGGGGTTGGGTCAGGGAGATCATTTGTACTACAACTCTTCATCAGGGCGAGGAGATGGCGGCTCTTCACAACCATATGAGCCGTCCATTTTTTCTCAGATTGAGGCGCAGGTGGAGGCAAAGGTCGCTGCGCGGATGGAAGAGGTGGAGGCAATGGTCGCAGCACGGGTGGAAGCGTCAAGTCGGGCCATCGTTGAGGAAATGATGAGGAACATGTCTAGTTTCGGCCACATGTCCTCAGGTTGCAACCCAGGCCCCCCTCCACAACGCGAGACCCGGACGATGAACCGGGGGTTTGGTGGTGGTGGTAGTGCTACGAGAGACACCCTTGACAGTGTAGTTTTTTTGGTTTTGGCAACTAGGTAACTAACTTATATGCATTTAGTGTCAATATTTATCGGCATCTCGCTTTGTTTCTAGATGTGTCGGGTTATTTTTTTTGGAACCCTACTTCTACTTTATTTCTCGACACCGGGATCTATTTTGCGTACATATATTTAATCTAGGTAGTTTGTCTAACTATAGACAATTAGTGTCTATATTTATCGGCATCTAGCTTATTAGTTTCTAGCTTTGTCGATATATATTTTTTGTAAACACCGACTTCTACTTTATTTCCCGACATCGGGATCTATTTTGTGTACATAATTGTAATCTATTTCATGTAATTATACAAGTATCAGTGCAAATTGTAATATATATCAAAATTGCATATTTTTGTAATTGAAAAAATTGAATGCGATGGAGGAACAACTTTAGTGTGGTCCACAAGCATGCGGTTGTCTTGGTACAGGTTTAATTATTATTAAGAACAAAAATATTCTAAATAATATTATTTTAAAACAACAACGACGGCTAAACATTAAATCAACGACGGCTAGGCAGTCGTTGTAAGGTATTCTATGCATCCAAGGACTTCAACTTCAACGATTGCTTTTACATAATAGCGATGGTTTGTAACAGACGTTGAATTGGCGCAAACAACGACTGTTTCTAACCGACGGTGAATCACCGACGGTTAAAAACGGTCGGTAAATCAGCGACGGTGTAAAACCGTCGTTGATTTACCGTTTGTTTAAAACAGTCGTTGGTTTGGTGCCAACATCGGTTTTTGAAAACGGTCGCTGATGAGCAGGAAACCATCGTTAAATTTTTTACCGACGGCTTAGCGGTCGTTGATTCCAATATCAGCGACCACCAATGCACCGACTGCGTTTCAACGACTGCTAGCCGTCGTTGATATTTTAGCGACGGTTTTCGTTTTATTACCGACGGCTTTCAGCGGTCGTTAAATACCACCTTTCTTGTAGTGTGGATTGGTGGACTCACATCCACCCGCGGTTTTTTACCCATCTTCATTGGGGGTTTTCGCGCCAACACTCCTTGGTGTCTTTATGTTTCTTTCTTGTTTTCCTCATATTTACTTAACTTACATCGCATCAATCTGGTTGTCGGTATCTCATAACAAATCTTGTCGCTTAGGCAAAAATCGGCATAAACGGCAACTATCCATATTTACGTAATTTTCCACTTCTATTAATGAATATCATCAAGTTCTTCCCTTAAATTATTTGCCTAGATTTCCAGTTCATTACACAAGGTTCCATGTGTCATTACGGGTAAGAGTTGCATACACATCATTCGTGACTTGCGCCAATTGGGATCTTTGAGGGCCTGCATAATAGTTGTGGGTTCAATGTGAGTGGACAAATGACTATCATGGGGGTACTATTTTGGGTTAGGTTTGCTGATATTGTTTATGCAGCCTGGTGAAGGTGGAGAAGTGGGGAAGGAGGAAGTAGATGTGGCAACATAGCTAGTGTTTGCGGTGCTAAGCCTAAGACTCAAGTGAATTGAGGGGGAGCCAGACAGCGTGGGTTCAGTGGGTTCAACTGAACCCACGCAGATCCGGAGCAAAAACTGAAAAATAAATGAAAGTAAGAACAAGGTTATGTAATAAATACGTGTTTTACTTCACTTGCATAGTGATGTGGCTCGGCGGTAAAGTCCGCGACTCCGCGTGATAGTTTGAGACAAGGTCGCAGGTTCGACTCCTTGGGGGAGTACATTTCATTGTTGTTTTTTCTTATTTCCTTATCTTTTGTTACTAAAGGCCTACATCTTATGTTTCATTTTTTGGTCTTCTATTTCCATTATTTAATCCTCCCTTTATTAGTTAAGTCTCCTTTATATCTATAAATCTCCCCCTCCCACCAAGTAATACATCAAAAGGTAATGAACCTATCCATTCTCTTCCCATTTTTCAATTAATCATGCACTAAGTGAAACTAGTCATTACAACTATGTTAATTACTTGATTCACGTTCATATATTTATATGATATGCAGTGAAAAGTGTGTTAAAAGGAGAAGGATTAATGTATATATATATTTTAAATTTCATATGTGCATTTTATAAACTAACTAATGTGCAAATAATATTTTTTGATCGACATGGAAGAATTTTATACATCACTTGTAAACAAAAATAATGACAAAGCTCATTATCACCCAAACTACAATACAAAGAGCATATTAGTGTTGATTTGTTGTTAGTCATTTTAGATTTCATATTTTGTGCTAGTTGCTAATATTTCTTATATTTTTTTTCATTGTTTCATATCTTAGATATATAATTACTTTCAACACTTAATTGATAGTTTGATTTAATGGAAACTGTCTTAATAATTGATACTCAACCCGTAGTTCGTTTTATAACTCTTGTATTTGTTTTATAAGATATTGATAATCTTTTCTTATTTCAAATATTTATTTTTAATTTTTTGTTACAATGAAATCAAGAAAAAAAGCTCTGTTAGATACAATTGTTGAAAGTTTCCCTTTTCATTAAAAAATGTAACTGTAGATAGTAAAATGTAATTTGGAATTTATGTTTACTCCGAACCCACGTGGCTCAATTTCTCGGATCCGCCACCGGGGAGCTAATATCATCGTACTATACCTGGGTTGGCGAGATGTGAGGAGAAGTAGAAAAGGAGTTGCAGGTGATGATAGTTGCAGATTCAGTGGAGTGACAGGGAGATCAGTAGGTAGTATGAAGATGAACGGTGCACCATACTTTAAGAAGTTAAGGTAGAATAAGGGCAGATGGAATCCACAAAACTAATGTGCCTTGATGTGAAAACTTGTGGGTGTTGGGATTCAAACAATAGTAAGAACTTTAAGAGGAGTAACACTCTAAAAGATTACAACGTTTGGATCTAGACTCGAAATTTGTGATTAGTGCATGGATGGAACCAAGAGTAAGATAAACAACCAAAACTTTGGAATTTGAGATAAACTAGTATTTTAAATAATACTATGACTAATAATAATCAAACATAATTATAAGTTGGAAAAGTTGATTTTAATGATGCAACCTTTGGCTGGTTTCACTGAATTTGATCCAACTTATTGATATTTTTTAATAATCTCAACTTTTTGGGGGTAGCTTCTCAAAATAATCAGGACTCTTATTTTTCTTGTTGCCACCAATTCGTTTTGGGGGATAACTTGGAGCAGTTGGATTATTAGAATCAACTTTCCTAATATATTTACATGGAATAAATAAGCTCCTTTTTACTACTTCAAAAATAAGCTTGTTTTGCCTTTATATACTTGGATTATTTAACTAGGATAATAAAAACTTTGGTCGCTTCACCCGCAATAATATAAACTTTCGATTATCATCTAATATATCTAAACTTTTTTTATAATTTCCCCTCGTGGGTCATTACCTGTTGGTAACTTGTTGTAGGAGGTGAACTAGCTAACGTGGCACTAACTAGGACACATGTCGTTATTTCATTGGTTGTTTTTAAATTTTTAGTTAAATTATTAAAAAAAACGAATTGCTTTCTCTTTTTTCCCTCCTGCTTCGCCTCCACTCTCATAATCCCTTTCCCTACCACTGCCCATCGTAGAGGCGGAGACCACCCCACCCTCCATATTTCTTCCTTCAAACTCAACCTGTTAGGGTTGTGAGTGCGTAGCGGAAGCATATCAAAGATGTAGAGATTGAGCAAAATAATAGAGTTGGATATATGTGGTAAGAAAAGTAGTAAAATATGGACACACAATTTAACGTGGGAAAAATCCTCAAATATGAGATAAAAAACCCACGGACGACGAGTACCCGAAATCCACTATATGGGAGAGTACAAGGACCTCAATTAAGAGGGTGAGTAATACAATATAACTCTCACTATAGTAGAAAACTCACTAAATAGTACTTCCTCCGTTTCTTTTTAGTTGCAATACTTTTTTTTTCACAAACTCGAATGCAAAATTTGGGTAGGAGAGAGGTAGAAAGGAAAAATGGAGAGGGCCCCATGTAATTGGAGAGAGATAAAGAGAAAGGAAAAGTAAAAGTAGAAAGTGTTGCGACTAATTAGAAATTTCCTTTTTAGGAAAGTCTTGCAACTAAAAAAATCGGAGGAAGTATTATAAAGCGGGATAGTGGATTAATAAAATAGGTGGATTAATACAAGGACGTTTTATAATGTAGGAAGACTTGTGATATGGCTTCTTGTATTAGATGTGTTGGTTGACATCCTCCAAAGTTTGCCCAAGCTCCCTTTTATAGTATGCAGAATGGCGGTGAATAATGTCGGCAACTAAGTCTTGAGTGTGTAGAAATTTCCAACATGTGCTTGCAACCATTTAGGGATTTGTGTAGAACTCATGATATTGGCCAATTTGTAGGTGTTCCGGATAATCATGAATAATCATGATTATTGCCATTATATGAGCTCAATCCTTGAGTTAGGCTCATATAATGGCAATAAACAATAGAATTTGGGCCATATTAACCCAACACAACCTCACATCAAATTCAAACAAACCCTTCTCTCTAACTCCATCACCATCCTCATTCTCACCCCCAATTTTTTGTTTCTTCCACTAAATCAACTTTCCGAGTTGAACCACATTGCTAATTTTAAGCGGGATCGGTCGGAATCAATGGTGAAACTCGCCTAGGAAAGAGAATCCGACGACGGTCGATTAAACCCACTAATAAACTACGTAGTTGTGTGAGAGAGAGAGAGTTGTAGATTGTAATCATCCTATATGTTCATGAATTTCGTATTTTTACATTGAAAAATATAAAGAAAAAAAACTAAATGATATCCATAAAGATTTCTTAAACTACAAAAGAATATATATATATATATATATAGAAGTGAGTTCATATGAGAATATATACTTACATGAGAAATGAGAATGGATTTTACACGCTATAGCTCTAATGAACAAGTGATGTAACTCTAATGAAAAAGTGATGTAACTCCAAAAAAACAAAAATTAGAAAAAAATATTTCGAAAAAAAAAATTTTTTTGGGCTCGAAATTTTTTCGGGGGTATAACTCTAATGAACAAGTGTTGTAACTCTAATCCAATCGTGTGGTTGAGATTCATTCTCATTTCTCATATAAGGAGCATTCTCATGTGATCCTGCCCCTATATATATATATACTAGTCTTATATGCACGCGATGCATGCGAAATCATTATTGGAATTAAATTAGTTGAGTAATTACATCTAGTGATATTATCTTCTAATTTATTTAACAATGATTAATTACCCTAATAGTTTCAAATATTTTTATGTACTGATAAAACTACTTTTTTAAAATGGTAGATATCATTGTTGTATGGGTTCGTATGGAAATTTGATGTCTTACGACTCGATGCCTTATATGCATGTGATGCGTGCGAAACCAGGTAAAAAATTAAATTAATTGCTAATTAAATCTAATAAATCAGGGATTATTTAATTTAAATCAGTTTATCTCACTAATCTAGTGATTTTTAAAAAATTTCAAAAATTTAGTTTAGAGGGAAATAACTGACTGTGTTGTAAATTCTCACTGCTTTCATTTTTTGTGCCTTTTTATGTTTTTATTTTTTTAGTTAATTAAGTAATTACATCCTTTTTTATTTTTGTATTTTTCGTGTCTTATGCACCCTTATTGCTATGTATAATTAGGCAAATTTCGTTTTAAAAGTGTCGGTTTCAAGGTAAGGTGAATATATCCTTGACGATCTCACGTCAATTTCGTTTTAAAATTGTCAGTTTCAAGGGAGTGCATTCATCATACACCCGAGTGTACCAATGTGTATGGTACACCCAAGACTATTTTTTGCTCATTTGGTCATTTTGAGCTCTACGTATTATGTGATTATTCTCATGGTACACCCGGGTGTATGATAAAAATTCTCGTTTCAAGGAAAGCCAGTGATGGAGAGTTCAATAGGAGTAGAATTTGCCAAATAAATAGATTAGTTGTTCGACGTTTCCTACCATTTCTTTAGACTGATAAAAAGTGTAGTTTCAATTAAACAGTTTAACAAACCTATTTTCTTTAAAGGTGTTGCTAGGTAAGGTATCCAATATTAACCATGTTATTTTTTTTGTTTTGAGGACATTGACCATGTGAAATATTGTTAATGTTGCCTGATGCCTGATGCCTGATGCCTGATGGTATTCCACGAGTCATGGTTGTAAAGAAAATTTTGGTTACTTCAGCGAGAAAAAGATAATGAAATCCTTTTTTTTGGGTACAATTTAGTAAGTTTATAGTCTATATGCTCTACAGACTATAGTCCTATACTACAGTCCACACTAATTTATATCTCCAGATAAGTTTTTTTTTAGCTTTGAACACTTCCTCTTTCCTTAGTTTTCCGTTTTTCACTCTGATTCATCTACCCCTCTCTCTCTCTTCCCTACCTTCACCACAAATCTCCACCCTCAATCACCAACATTCCTACCATAACCACCACCTTATGCCACTGTAAGTTTCCCTAAATTCTCAATTCTTACCAACTCTCTATATATATGAGTTTAATTTCCTCAAATTAAAAGAATATAATCTCGTTAAACTCTAAATCTCGTTAGTAAAAGAAAAAAAATAAAGATTTGGTAGTTGATTTTCCAATCTGGGTCTAAAATAAACTTTTCAATACCATGCTTTGGGAATTCTATGACGGTTAATTTCTCTCTTTTCTTTATTTTTTTATTTTTTCGGAAACTTTTTTTTTTTGGGATTTTGCATGTAATTTTACTTTCCTCCATTTTTACTATGTTTATGCAATTAAATGATTGACAACTCTGTTTTCATTGATTTTTGTATCTCTTTCTTTTTTTTTTTGGGAAAAACTTCTGGATTTCAAACAATATCTCTTTTTTCGTTCAATTTGATGAACTTGATGCGTTAATCTCGAAATCTCATTAATTTCATTTTGGGTAGTTGATTTCTAATTTTTTTTCTGATAGTAAAAGAAAAAAATTAAAGCTTTAGTCTTTTCCTTGTTGTTCATACAAACAGTTCGCATTGAAGTTTAGTGAGAAATACCTTTTTTCGTTTTCCTGTTTGAACTTGCAACTGCTTTGCGCTTGTACTCTTGATTTTCTATGGTGCTTCAATTTTCTTTGTGTCGAAAATTGAAATAACTAAAAAAAAAAATAGGAATGTTAGACCATAAATTTGTATTGAAATCAATTATATTTCTGCTTTGTAATTACCTGTTGTTGATTTTCAATTTATAATTGTGTAGAGGCTTCGAAGAGAAAGAAATGAAGAAGAAGAACGGAGAATGTGCAGTTAATTGAGGAAGAAATGC
Organism: Beta lomatogona; assembly: GCA_947646795.1. Taxonomy (NCBI): domain Eukaryota; kingdom Viridiplantae; phylum Streptophyta; class Magnoliopsida; order Caryophyllales; family Amaranthaceae; genus Beta; species Beta lomatogona. Next base: position 73,744 of record CANSNZ010001140.1, read on the forward strand.
AAAGGAAGAATTGAGGAGTTGCGGTTAATTGAAGGTGGGAAAGATGAAGAAGATGAAGAAGAGTGTCTCATGTTTTACTGTGTTGTTTTTTTTTTAACTTATTAACTGCTATGCAATTTGTTATGAATCTGTTCTCTCCCTCTTATTTTTATTATTTTACTTTTGTATTTTAAATTTGAATTCTGGTAGATTTTGTAATTTTTTGTTGTTGTTGGGGGTAATTTGGGCAAAGAGGGTGGACACCAAAGGTCAGGAGTTGTTGGTTGAATTATGTAATTTTGTTTTGTTGAAACCTTGAAATTGAAAAGAGGCAAGAATCGGTGAATTCAAATGCCGATTGATGAGATTGAATTTTTTTTCTTTTCTTTTGCAAATTGAATTGTGTAATTTTGTTTTGTTGTGGGGGTAATTTGGGTAGTTTAGGTGGACACCAAGGCCTCAAGAGTTGACTTATATAATAGAGATATATATATAGAAGTGAGTTCATATGAGAATGCATACTTCCATGAGAAATAAGAATGGATTTTACAAGCTATAACTCTAATGAACAAGTGATGTAACTCTAATGAAAAATTAATGTAACTCCAAAAAAAAGAATATTAGAAAAAAAAAATTGGGCTCAAAATATTTTTGGAGGTATAACTCTAATGAACAAGTGTTGTAACTCTAATCCAATCGTGTGGTTGAGATTCATTCTCATTTCTCATGTAAGGAGCATTCTCATGTGATCTTGCCCCTATATATACTAGCCTTTTGTGCACGCAATGCGTGCGATGATATTTTTAGGCCTAATACTAAGTAGTAAACAAACTGAAAATGCAAGTTAATATTTAAGTTCACCTTCATTTTGTGAATAAGATTCTTCCATGTTCTTTTTATGTTGTTATTCATTTTTGTGATTTTGAATAGTTTTTTGTTTCTCAAGTCTTATATGTGCATGTTCTTTTATAATCAGTATGATGTTCTTTACTAAATATGGTCATGCTCTTTTTTTTGGTCTTATTCATTTTTGTAACTTATAATAGTTTTTGATTTCTGGCAGATTAATACAAAATGTTGTAAAGTTTTAAGTTGTGAGAAAAATTATAAAAGATTGTTTCCCACAAAAAAAATAGTACATAAAAATTTTGTTTTCACATATTATCCTTTTTCTTAAGGGAGTAATATGTTCCTTTACTAATTAATTATGTAGTGTCCTTTTCATATAAATATTATATTATATTTTAACTTGCAATATACTTTTTTTACATAATTGGTGAAAAGTGGTTTGTTAGTGGAAAATTGTGATAGTAATTCTTTGATTTAGATAAGAGTAGTTTCTTTTTTTATCCACATGATGCGTTAGTAGTTAAGGTGATAGATTGAAATTCCATCCAAATGAATCATGATGGGTTGGTTTGGTTTATTTTTATTTTGAGCAATAAAACTTGTGCACTGCCTGTCTGATTTAATTTAGGAGGATTTTTTTAAAAAAAAATCTTGCTTGTTAACCGGGAACAGTTGGTCTATATACTTATTTGCCACTTAAATCGGTGAAGAGTGAAGACCCATCAGACCAACAAAAAAACATTTCTCCAACTATTCATTCCCTCTCTCCTCTCAGTGTATAATTTCAGTACTTTTCTAACTATTCATTCTCTCTCTCCTCTCACTACAAATCTACAACCTATATTTTGAAGGAACCTAATTCATATTTGAAGGAACCCAGTTCATCCAAGTATGCAATATACAATAACAATATCAGACGTTTCAAGTCTTAAGCAGTAAATCTAATTTGCGAACAACATCAAAGAAATACATGCAACAGTAGATTTGAGTCAACGTCAAAGAATAACATCAAAAAATCAAGCATTTCAATTCAAGTCTTAAGCACGAGTAGATCTAATTAGGTCGATTTTGTAACAAAGAAAGGTAATTTTTTAAATCATGGATTTCGGTAATTTCTCTATGATCCCGAATTGTAATTGAAAAGTATAATACAATTTTAGTTTTTTTTCCTTGTCTAACTTTTAAATTCGATTTCACAAATTGATATTTAAAAACTTTCATCATTTTAATTTTTTTCCTTTACTAAATGTTCACACTTTGAGTTTCAATTATATTTGAAACGAAATTTTAATTTTTTCATACACAATCTGATTTCGCATGAAATGGTCATTTTAATTTTTCTCCTTTTCTAAATTTTAACACTTTGAGTTTCAATTGTATTTGAAATGAAATTTTAAGTTTTTCATACACAATCTGATTTCGCATGAAATGGTCATTTTTAATTTTTCTCCTTTTCTAAATTTTAACACTTTAAGTTTCAATTGTATTTGAAATGAAATTTTAAATTTTTCATACACAATCTGATTTCACATTAAATGGTTTTCGCAAATTAATGTAAATTTTTTTTTTTCGAAAATGGGTTTTTGCAAAAGTTGTTCGCAAAAAGGTTTGATATTGTTTTGTTTTTCAAAATTTATTTCTGAACATGGATATTTTGCAAAAGTTTTGGGCAAAAATTTTATATTGGAATTTTTTTTAAAAAGAACTAAATTTGCAACTTTTTTATCAGTGTCATAAATGAATCAAATTTCATACACATCTTGTTTTTCGATTTTACATGAAAATGAATCAAATTTAAGTCTAATTATATAAAAGCCCTTTTCAACTAATTGCGATTATCTCCATTTTTTCAACTACATAACAGTCGACTAATGTGAAATAACTTTAAAGATTAAAAGAATTATGTACTGTTTGAAAGTTCACAAATCGCCGATCGACGAATGTGTGATATCACTGTCAAAATCTTATGTTTTTCTCAGATTTGTGTTTATAGGTAATTTTTATGAGTATGTAATTGTGAATGGTTATTGAGAACAATGATTTATAAGTGAATTTTGTGAATGTTTTTGTATGTATCGACGTCCTAGTATATTAGTTTTAGTTTGTAAGTTAATTTTTAGTTTTTTGTAAAGTTTCCGATCATTTAAGTGATTTGCGTGATTTTTAAAACGTGATTTTCTCAATTCTATGAGTGATTTGTAAGGTTTCCTCATATAAGTGATTTCTGAGTGATTGTTGAAAATTAATTTCGGGTGGCTTTGTTTGACCCCCATTTTGGTATTGAGATTCCTTTTGTAATTTAGAAAGGGAAGGGGGCAAAATAGTCGGTTCAAAAGAGGACACCGTTGCTCCCCCTTCCCTTATGTAATATATATATATATATATATATATATATATATATATATATATATAATTGAGTTCATGTGATAAGGGAGTTTTATATGAGAAGTGAGAAGTAATTCTAACCCTTGAATCATGTTTCATTTAATGGCCAAGATTTAAAAAAAAAGGTAAAACCTAAATTTGAAACCACTTCTCACGTCATAACTCATAACATACTTTCTCTCTCCTCTCTCCTCTCTCCCCTCTCTCTTATTTCGGTTCTCGCTTCAAGAGGCGTTATATATTTATTTATTTTTTCAATTTCAATTCAGCGAGAGTCCCCCTAATTATCGGTGGAATTCGGCACTCAAGATTAGTTCAATGGACGCACACCATATGGGAGAAGAAGGTTAGTCTTTTGTTTAATTTTTCTAATGAATAATTCTTAGTTTTAGGCGTGAGAGTATTTGTTGCCAAAATTCTGGTTAGGTTTTGGTTTTCATTGGATTTGTGTTTTCAGGAAATTATGCTTCAATTTTTTATCGATTTTGTTGCCAAAAATTCAGATATAGTACTAGAATTGCAGTTTTTTCTTCCATTAAATTTTGTTTGAGTTTAAAATTTGGAATTGTTTGAGGTGAAATCTGGAGACCGAATTTTGCAGTTATTATTCGTGATTGATCCGAAATCAGTCATTTTTTATTGGTAATTGGAGATTTTGTTGATTAATTGTTGCGGTTTTCTTTCTCACAACCTATATTGTTGATTTTGTGATCGAATCCTGACATTTTAATAAAATGAACAGAAATTCGACATAAGAATGTGGAAGACAAAACTGCAATATATTAACTCGTCGTCATTTTTTTTTTTGTTTACTACATTGTTATGTAATTGGAGATGGTTTTGGTTGACATTTTGTGTTGTTCACTTGATCAACGAAATGAACCGAGATTCAATTATAGAGCACCTGAGTTCCTTTAGAGTAGATTTTTAGTTCTTCTATTGGCACTTAGTTGTATGGTATATCTTTGCAGAAGCTGCTTTTAGAGTAGTATGGTATATGATGCGGGGAAGCTCCTTCGAGTAGTATGGTCTTGGTTTGATTTCATAAAAGTCACTTACTCACTTTGTCTTGTTTGAGGATTTTCTGCTTGTATATTTAGAGGAATATGCTTGAAATGAGCAGAGATGATGAAGACAATGATGATGATGAAGGTGATAAAGATAATATCAAGGTGCGCAACTAAGGTCTTGACCAGTGTAATTTTGATATCAATTTCTCGAGTGGCTATTCACTAGTTAAATTTTTTGACAATGTCACTGGTATTGATAAATTAGAGATTTAGTATACCTTAATTTGTCTTTTTTTTTGTCTAAGAAGTATGAGCTAAATGGGAACACAACATAGTGCGAGGCCGGATTTATATATATTCCCGTCCTTTTTAATGTGCTTGCCACAAATTTATATAAGGTGCTCTATGAGTACGTACAATTAAACTATATATCATGTTTGAATACCTTGAAACCTATTAGCTCAAATGGAAGAGCATTGTGCCATGCACAAGATGTGGGTTCAATTCCTACATAGGTTATGAAATGACATGTTATTTAGAACCCTAAACATAAAGTAGAAGAATTAAGTACAATTATACTCGTGTACACTAACTAAAATTGAAAATTGTCACTATATTAACTCAAACTATCATCATTTTTTTTGTTTACCACATTATTATGTCAGGATTAAGAGAAAAATACATCCTAAAAGTTCCACAAGACCATGTAAATAAGAAGTGCTCGAAGCATATTAAATATTAAGAGAGCCTGTGTGGGATTCGAACCCACATTTTTGTGTATATGCATACACAATACTCTGCCAATTGAGCTAACAGGCTATCAAATTGCAAGTATAATTCCAATACCGAGCAAACACCCTTAAGTCAAGCCAATTACCATAGCTAATAGACTATAAAGTAATGACATATTTCCATACTCTAGTGATACATTGGTATAACTCGATTAGTTCACCTCCAAAAACTCTAATGACATGTTTTCATAATTCTAACTCACACCTTCTACAACTCTAATGAAACATTACCATAACTCTAATTGATACCTACAACAACTTTAATAACTCTAACTCATAGCTAACACAAATCCAATGACACTTTTTGCAACTCTAACTAAAACTTCCTATAACTCTAAACAAGTGTTGATATAAGTCAATTAGTACTTGTTATAACTCTAGAAAAACATTGGTATACTCTTCACTACTACTTCCATAACTCTAAAAAAGTGTTGCTAACTCTAATGAATACTTCCTATAGCTCTAAACAAGCATTTGTAATTATTACCTACAGCTCCAAAAACATATTGGTATAACTCTAACTAATATTACCTACAACTCTTAAAACATATTGGTATAACTCTAACTAATAATACGTACAACTCTAAAAAAAATAGTGGTATAACTCTAACTAATACTACCTATAACTCTAATTAACACTAGCTATAACTCTAAAAATATGTTGGTAAAAAAATTCTCCATGTGGAATACAAGCAATGCTATAACTCTAACTAATAATACCTAAAACTCTAAAAACATATTGGTATTACTCTAACTAATACTATCTACAACTCTAAAAATATATTGGTATAACTCTAACTAATAATAACTACAACTCCAATAACATATTGGTATGACTCTAACTAATACTACCTATAACTCTAATTAATACTAGCTACAACTCTAAAAGTATATTGAAAAAACTTCTCCATGTGAAGAACGTGAATCAATCCCCACCACGACTCAAAAGTGTGAAATCGGTGAAGAAGGTTTTACCAAAAGCACTAGCAATTTTTGTACTATCTAATAAATTTGATGCTATCTAGGAGTGTTCCAATTAGCATCTTTATCTGTCTAATATTTAAGCACTAGCAATTTTTGACATGAACTTTTCTATGGTAACAGTGAACTTTTCCAACCATACGATGCTAATTGGAATACTTATCAAGTCACCATACAACTTTTCTATCTAATAATTAAGCACTAACAGTACTCCAGAAAACTATGAACAAAATTATCAAGTCAACCATACGAATTTCCATACATATGAAGAACCACAAATAATTCTACAAAATTACGAACGGCCATAATATTTTTTCAAAAACAATCTAACTTTTTCAGCGTCGCGGTAATTGACTCCATGAAATTCTTGGACAAAAAGTAGATGACATTAGGTTGAGAACATACGGTCTATAGAAGGAGAAGAGAGAGGAGAGAGACGACGTAATGGGGAAGAAGGAAAAGAAAGGTGAGAGAAAATTAGGTTTTTGCATGGAATGAAGGAAATAGTTAGTTTGTGTTAATATTAGTTTGAGATCTTGGCCGTTGATAGGATTTAATATAAGGGCAGTGATTCATTCTCATTTCTCACCTAAATTTCCCTTCTCACATGATCTTGTATATATATATATATATATATATATATATATATAACTTTAGTCATTTTCATTCACTACTTATAATATACGATCTATCAAGCATGGAATGGAAAATATATATATCGAGGAAAAAAAATCAGTATGAAGTAATAGAGTCCAGATCCTCTAGAGTTTTAATAAAACTCTACCTTTAAAATCAAGGAATCGGATTGGTGGGAAGGGGGAAAATTAGGGGGTGAATATCGATGAGAATTATAAGAGGGTACTTGGGAAGCCATTATTTTATATTCAATGGTTGATATTGCTCAAAATTTACCTTGTAGAGTTATTTTAGAACACTAGAGGATCCAAACACGAAGTCATATGGGTAATATAGATTTTGATCGAAGTGATATCTATAACTTACACAAGATAACATCAATCATGAAAAACAATTATTAGATGTGATCAAGTATACCTCATTGCAAATCTACTAAAAGCCATCAACAAATTATAAAACCAACAGAAAAATATCCTAAGCGAAAGAAGAAAAAAAAAAAAAAGCCACATGTAGATTGTAGGTTGCAGTGAAGCAAACAATAATGGTTGGTGGGGGTGGCCAATGGGTGGTCTAGTACAGTGCAGCAGTGGTGCAAGATAGCAAGAGAAAGGATGAACATACAAAAATCATAATTGTACAAGTACGGGTCATAAGCTCATTCTAATTATTTTCAAAACAAGATCATAACATCTAAATCACAAGTTATTAGTTTTGAAATTTAGATATAATTGTTCTTATGGAGTTCAAAGTCCAATAGCATTGACTATAAATCTATAATCAATGAGATTGATAGTAATATGTAAAAAGTATTTCATATTAGTATTGAACAAAAAAATTCAAATATAAGTCCATTTTACAAAAATCATAAACGTACAACGTACAGGTCATAAGCCAGTTTTAATTATTGTCAATACAATATCATAAGATTTAAATCACAAGTTATTAGTTTTGAAATTTAGATAGAACTGTTCTCATTGAAATCTCAAGTCTAATTATTAAAAGCATTAATATAATTATAGTCAATGATATTGATAGTAATATGTAAAAAGTATTTCATATTAGTATTGAACAAAATTTTCAATTATCAAGTCCATTTTACTAAACTCATCGTATAGGTTATAAGCCACTTTTAGTTATTTATACAAGATCATAGAATTTAAATCACAAGTTATTAGTTTTGAAATTTAGATATAATTATTCTCATGCAGTTCTCAAATTCTAAAACCATTAACTATTGTTAATGACTATATTGATGGTATTAATATGTAAAAAGTACTATTTCATATTGTCAATTCAAAAGTATTGAATATATATAGATATCAAGTCCATTTTACGAAAATCATAATTGTACAATGTACGGGGCATAAACCGATTCTAATTATTCTTAATACAAGATCATAAAATATAAAGTTATTAATTTTGAAATTTAGATAGAGTTGTTTTCATGGAGTTATCAAATTCTAAAAGCATTAGCTATAGTCAGCAACATTGATGGTAATATGTTAAAAGTATTTCTTCCTTCTCTAGAATGTCCGTTCACTTTTGTTTCAAGGTCCAAAATTTGAAAAATTTAGTATAATCTATACTAATATATTAAAAGTTGTTCCTAAGAAAGTTTGTGTGCCACGTGGCACTCTCCTCTAAGGCTCTAATGCAAATGCTTTATTTCCAAGTCAAACCCTCAATTGAAAAAATAATGTTCTGTAGTTATAAGGTATCGAACACTTAACCTTTGAAATGGAAAGTGAAAGCTTAACCACTTATCCAACATAACACCATTGTTTAGTATTTCAAAAAAAAAATCATAACGTCTTATAATAACAAGACTATTATAGACATAAACTCTTACTCCAATTCCTTGTAAAAGTTAAGCTATTGCTTTCATCCCCAAACTTTTAAGGGTTTATTTTTCAAAAATCATGTAATTACTTATCATGTCATTACGTCAATTTTTCCTCGGCCAAAAATTACGAAAAGTAACAACCCGGGGCATCGCCCGGGACACTCACTCGTTTTATCTTAATACTCCGTATGTGTCAACAATATCGTATAAGATCATATGCCTGAATCCATTTTATTTGTTAGGCTCATAACAAAAAGTTGATGATCAAATATGTGCATTCAAGACCCTGAACATAGAATATATGGGTTGTAATCTACTTTTAATTATTTATACAATATCATAGAATTTAAATCACAAGCTATTAGTTTTGAAATTTAGATATAATTATTCTCATGCAGTTCTCAAATTCTAAAACCATTGACTATATAGTTAATGACTATATTGATGGTATTAATATGTAAAAAGTACTATTTCATATTGCCAATTCAAAAGTATTGAATATATTTAGATATCAAGTCCATTTTACGAAAACCATAACTGTACAACGTACGAGTCATAAACCAATTTTAATTATTCTTAATACAAGATAATATAATATAAAGTTATTAGTTTTGAAATTTAGATAAAATTGCTTTCATAGAGTTCTCAAATTCTAAAAGCATTAACTATAGTCAATAACATTGATTGTAATATGTTAAAAGTATTTCTTCCTTCTCTAGAATGTCCGTTCACTTTTGTTTCAAGGTCCAAATTTTGAAAAATTTAGTATAATTTTATCTTAATACCCCGTATGTGTTAACAATATCGTATAAGATCATATGCATGAATCCATTATATTTGTTAGGCTTATTACAAAAAGTTGATGATCAAATGTGTGTATTCAAGACCCTGAACAAGCATAATAACAACATTAGAGATGGAGTGCGACATTTTTCTTAAAAAAAGTAAATCGTTATGAATTCAACAATTGATTTTCTATAGCTAACCACTCATGCTTTAGAAAACTTGTATATGGCTAATAGCAAATTAAAATTTACCTTTTCAAACTTATATGTTTATATGTATACACTAGGGGAAAAAAAGGAAGGGATGCGCTGGAAGGGTTGCGTTTTTTGGAAAACGCAACCCTTCGTGTATGAAGGGCTGCGGTTTTCAAGGGAACCGCAGCCCTTTTAGTGAAGGGCTGCAGTTACCTAGAAAACGCAGCCCTTCAAACTGTATGAAGGGCTGTGGTTTTAAGGCTAACCGCAGCCCTATTAATGTAGGGCTGCGGTTAGCCCGGAAACCGCAGCCCTATTAATGTAGGGCTGCGGTTAGCCCAGAAACCGCAGCCCTTCATACACGAAGGGCTGCGTTTTCTGGGATAACTGCAGCCCTTCACATCCCCAAGCCTTTAGTTTTGTGCGCAACACACAGTACACACATGCATCCCAAATTTCCCTCGCTCCCTTGGAAAAAATTTCCCACACCCCTCTCCCTCACACTCACTCGCACAGCCCTAACGCCCATCACCGGAGCACCGACACATCGCCGCAGCACCGACCCATCGCCGGAGCACCGTCATTGACGCACTGACGCCGGAAACGTTGCCTGAGCAACGCACCATCGCCTGAGCTCCTTCTTCTTCTCTTCTCTCAGTGCACCTTGACGCCACCACCACCACCACTACTGCATTGTCGGTAATTCCCCTTTCACTCTCTCTCCTCTTTTTCATTTCTCTAATTAATTTGTTTTATTTCATTTCTCTTCTATATTGTGTTGTAAAATGTGATTGTAGGGGGTGGGGGCTTGGGGAGGGTGGGTAGGGGGTGGGGTGCCGAGGGGTTGGGGAGGTTGGGCTTGGGGTGGGGGATCTTTGGGCGCGGGGGTGGGGAGGCTGGACGGGGGTGGGGAGGGGTGGGAATCTTTGGGCGAGAGGGTGGAGGAGGGGTGTGTGGCCGTTGGGGGAGGGTGGGTAGGGGGTGGGGTCTTTGGGCGGGTGGTGGGGGAGGGGGCGGCGGGGGTGGGGAGGGGCTGTGGATCTTTGGGCGGGGGTGGGGGAGGGTGGACGGGGGGTGGGGAGGGGCTGGGGGAGGGTCTTGGTGTCTTGGGCGAGGTGGTGGGGGAGGGTTGGCGGGGGGTGGGGAGGGTTGTGGATCTTTGGGCATGGGGGTGGGGGAGGCTTGGGGAGGCAAAACGAGAGGGTAGGGGAAGGCTGGAAATGGGTGGGGGAGGGCTGGGGATGCTGGGCAGGGGGTGGGGGTGGGCTTAGGTATAATGTAACTATTGTGTAGATTTTTGGGCTTCCATGTGTTGTTGGTTGAATTTCGGAAACGAAAAGGTCATTTTACGCCTACATGGCAATGAGGGAGTGCAGTGGGGGGGCAGTAGTGGCGGTGGTGGTGGGGTTGTTGTAAATGTGGAGAGTCAGGTCACATGGCAATCGAAAGCCCATCTGGTGCTCTCCGCATTTATAACAGTTCCAACTCCGCCGCTACCAGCTGATGGGCATTCCATTGCCATGTGACCTGATTCTCGGGTCATTTTAGGCCTATTTTCACCTTTCGTGCCCAATTCGTACCAGCTGATGGGAATTTCGGAGGGTTTGTGTAGTGTATGTATATTTCTTGATATGAAATTGAATGAAAACGCAATGTAATTTAGCTATGAAATCTACAAGTTGTTTGAATCGTCATCATATGCCTAGATACTCGTTTAAGACTTACTCATTAGGAGTAAGTCTTGAATAGTCCCCGGTTTGGGACTGTTCTTGGACGTTTGATCTCACTTAGGTGGTGAATGTGTGTCTTCTTTTCAATTCTGAGGAAATTCTTGGCTTATCGTTTCTCTACATTGTTCTCTGGGCACATATGTAGATAAGCAATTATCTACATTGTGTACTTGGAGAACTGTAGGGAAATGCTGCCGGATTTTCCTTAGAATTGAAAAGTTTGCATATATTCACTAGTGAGATTAGACGTCCAAGGATGGGTTAGGTTGGAGTGATAAGGACCTTCGGCTGCATGCATACAATTAAACATGTCACTATCTTAGCTTGCTTTATACATGTGTGATTTGAATATGTCAGTGTATGTAGTTAAATAATGATTGATGCATTATAATGAATGGTTGTGTTTAATTATTAGAGGTCTTCTTAAATGAGATGGATCGTACTTGGATGTATGGTAGTCGTGAATCAATTGAGTTTGTGAAAGGGGTCTCGGAATTCTGTACAACTGCATTATAATATCAAACATCCTCTGGAGCAATCGACTTTTATTGTCCTTGTGTCGATTGTAGAAATGTGAGCAAGGTCAGTAGTATACATGTGGTTAGGGAGCATGTCTTTCGCCGCGGGTTTAGGCCTCAATACCACGTATGGGTTTGGCATGGTGAGCAGGGGAAGTATACAGGAAGCTCTAGAGTAATGAACGATGTATGTGAAGAAAAGAAGGATAATGAGTTAGGGGATGAGAATTGGGATGATGAGTTTGCAGAAGATGATAGGGATCGGGTAGACGAGATGATACACGAGGTTGAAGATCAGTCGTGTAAACGACCTCGTATTTTTGAGTCTATGTCTGAGGCTGCTGAAAAGTCGTTGTATCCAGGTTGTACAAAGTACAACAAACTTTCCGCGGTGATAACATTGTTCAACATTAAGTCGAAAGTCTGGTTGGACGGACTCTAGTTTCACATCGTTGTTGGAAGTTTTAGGCGATATGCTCCCCGATGGAAATGAAGCGCCAAAGTCGTACTATTATGCGAAGAAACTGATGTGTCCTTTCGGTTTAGAGTACGAGCGGATACATGCTTGTCCTAACGATTGTGTGCTTTATCGTAATGAGTATGAGCATTTACATGAGTGTCCACGTTGTGAATTGTCGAGGTACAAGCGTGAAGGAGCTGGAGGTAGTGAAGGACCACCAGCTAAGGTGTTGTGGTATCTACCCATAATACCTAGATTTAAGCGCATGTTCTCAATTAAAGGAGATGCGAAGAATTTGAGGTGGCATGCAGATCGTAGGAAGAAAGACGGTGCTCGCTTCAAGCAACCCGCCGATTCGCCCGAGTGGAAAAGTATCAACAGGGTGCATAAGGCATTTGGTAATGAGGATAGGAATCGAGGCTTGGATTATGTACGGATGGCATGAACCCTTTTGGCAATCTCGGTTCGCAAGCATAGTACATGGCCAGTAATTTTAGTGGTTTATAACTTGCCTCCTTGGTTGTGCATGAAACGCAAGTACATGATGCTGTCGCTTCTTATATCGGGCCCCAAACAACCTGGAAATGACATAGATGTATACCTACAGCCGCTTGTTGAAGATTTACAGAAGATGTGGAACGAAGGAGTGTTAGTATTTAATGCGTATGCTAATGAGATGTTCACTCTGCGTGCCATGCTTTTTTGTACTATGAACGATTATCCAGCTTATGGGAACTTATCTGGGTATAAGACTAGAGGAAAACAACCCTGCCCGATTTGTGTAGATGACATGAAATCTACACACCTTAAGGGCTGCAAACATGTGTATATGCACACACGAAGGCTCCTAAGACGCGACCATCCCTATCGGTTTAAGAAGAAGGCATTCGATGGGACGGTTGAAGAAGAAGTTGCTCATAGACCATTAACTGGTACTGAAGTTTATAATCAGGTGAAGGGCATTGAAACAATCTTTGGTAAACCTGCTAGTGAGGTTGATCGACCTACAGGATTATGGAAAAAGGAGTCCATTTTTTGGAAACTCCCATATTGGAAAGACCTAAAGGTCAGACATTGTTTGGATGTCATGCACATAGAGAAGAATGTTTGTGAAGCTATTCTTGCGATACTTATGAATATTCCGGGCAAGACAAAAGATGTTAAGGCGTCACGACTTTACTTGGAAAAACAGGGGCTTCGACAAGAGTTGTGGGCTCAGAAAAGGGACGGAAGGAAGAAGAAAGTAGTGGAGGAAAGGGTTGATGATGAAACTCAAAAAAGTAAAAAGGTGGAGGATTCGGAGAAGAATTATTTGCCACCAGCTTGCTACACGATGTCGCGTGCAGAGAAACGGATTTTTTGCGAGTCATTGTATGGCATTAAGGTCCCAACTGGCTACTCATCGAATATGAAGCGATTTGTTACCTTAAATGGTGAGTTGAAGTTATCGAGTATGAAATCTCACGATTGTCATGTCATGATGCAAGTATTCTTACCGATTGCAATTCGTGGGATACTTCCAAAGCATGTGAGGCACACCATTACAGAACTTTGTTCATTTTTCCATACAATATGCAGCAAAGTCCTAGAACCGTCGACCCTCGATTCCTTGCAGGCCAGAGTAGTTGAAACTCTATGCAAATTTGAGATGTCCCCCCCGGCATTCTTTGACATTATGGTCCATCTCATTGTCCATCTAGTCCGAGAAATTAAGCTGTGTGGTCCAGTGTTTTTGAGGTGGTGCTATCATTTTGAGAGATATATGGGCACTTTGAAGGATAAAGTTCGGAATCCTGCACAACCAGAAGGTGGTATAATTCAAGGGATTGTGCTGGGTGAAGAGATCAGTAATTTTGTGGCTGAGTATTTTGCTAGTGTTGATCCTGTTGGACTTCCGACATCCCGACACGAGGGTAGACTTGAGGGCAAGGGTACAATTGGTTCAAAATTGATCACACCTTCCGTAGAAAAGCGTAAACAAGCTCACTTATATCACGTAGCAGTTGTCCATCCTTATTTAAATGAACATATGGAGGAATTACGTGTTAGCAATCCTGGAAAAGGAGTTAGGGCATTGACGCAAATGCGTAACAAGACTTTCATTGATTGGTTTCATAAACGAGTAGTGAATGATTTGGATGAAAGTGTTCCTGAAACAGTCAAGTGGTTAGCATTTGGTTCTCGTGAAACTGTACGCTATTATGAGGGTTATGATATTAATGGGTATACGTTTTGGACCGAACGTCAAGATCTCGAAGTCAACATCGCAACAAAATAGTGGTGTTTCACTTGTGGCGTCATCTACACAATACGCAAGCTCGAAGGATAAGTCGCTTGTACATGCTTGAAAGCAATTATTATGGGCGAATACAAGAAATATGGGAGCTGGACTACTGTACTTTAAATATTTACCTCTTGTGTTGCAAGTGGGTTCACGATAATCGACGTTGCGTAAGAAAAGTTTATCCTTGCGGATTCACTCTTGATGACCTTAGTCATCTACGTGAAACTGAGGAGCCATTTGTAATTGCATCACAAGTTAAGCAAGTATTTTTTGTAACTGATCCTGCTGATAATAAGTGGTCAATTGTTGTACCTGGTAAAAGGAGTATCTTCGGTATTGGTGATGTTGATAATGAGGAAGAATATGATGCATTTGAGGACCCCCCCCTTTTACCTATCCTGAAAATAGTGTGGAAGATGATGTGAATATGTCGGAGAACTATATGCGTGTAGATCACACGGAAGGGATGCACGTACTTGAGGATCCTAAGAAACGGCGGAAGGTCAATAAATCATGAGACATAAACTCAGGTCTGTGTAATTTCTCCAATTTGTAACTATATGCTTCCAAATCGTACTTATCGAGTCATTTAACCCCAAATTATTTTTGAACATGATTATATGAGGTATAATGTAACTATTGTGTAGAGTTTTAGGCTTGCATTTCTTGTTGGTTGCATTTTGGGAACGAAAAGGTCATTTTAGGCCTAGTTTTGCCTTTTCGCTTCCAAATCGTACTTATGGAGTCATTTAACCCCAAATTCTTTTTGAACATGATTATATGAGGTATAATGTAACTATTGTGTAGAGTTTTAGGCTTCCATTTGTTGTTGGTTGCATTTCGGGAACGAAAAGGTCATTTTAGGCCTAGTTTTGCCTTTTCGCTTCCAAATCGTACTTATCGAGTCATTTAACCCCAAATTCTATTTGAACATGATTATATAGGTATAATGTAACTATTGTGTAGAGTTTTAGGCTTGCATTTGTTGTTGGTTGCATTTCGGGAACGAAAAGGTCATTTTAGGCCTAGTTTTGCCTTTTTGCTTTCAAATCGTACTTATCGAGTCATTTAACCCCAAATTCTTTTTGAACATGATTATATGAGGTATAATGTAACTATTGTGTAGAGTTTTAGGCTTGCATTTGTTGTTGGTTGCATTTCGAGAAAGAAAAGGTCATTTTAGGCCTCGTTTTGCCTTTTCGATTCCAAATCGTACTTATCGAGTCATTTTTTTTTATTTTGTTGATCTAACTCCTAAGTTTTGTTGCATTTTGGGGTCCTGTGTGCAAGGGGGCAGGGCTGGCAGCTGGGGGGGAGGGGAGGGTTCTATGCGGGGGTGGGCATGCGGGGTTGTGCGGGGGGTGGGGCTGGGGCGTGCAGGGCGAAGGGGCGTGGCCGGGGTGCAGGGGGTGGGCATGCGGGGCCGGCAGTAGTGGGGGAGGGGAGGATTACGTGCGGGGGCAGCGGTGGGGGGGAAGAGGGAGGGCGGCAGGGGGGGAGGGGAGTCACGTGTGCGGGGAGGGGAGGGGTACGTGTGTGGGGGGAGGGCGCGGCGGTGGGGGGAGGAGGGGTGTGCGGGGAGGGGAGTGGAGCCGTGCGGGGGGGAGGGCTTGTGCGGGGGGCTTGGGAGGCGGGCAAGCAATGGGCGGGTGATCACCCACTCTGCCGCCCTCCCAAGCCCTTGCACATGCCCCCCATCCCCGCACGACCTACTCCCTCCCCCCCCACACCCCCCCCTGCACACCCCTCCCCTCCCCCCTCATTGCCGCGCCCTCCCCCCGCACACAGACCCCCTCCCCACACCCCGCCCCCGCCCTCCCCCCCCCCCACCGCCGCCCCCCCCTCACCCCCAGCTGCGCCCCTGCAGGTGACCCTCCCCCCCCCCCCACCGCTGCCAACCTTGCCCCCCTTGCACACGAGACCCCCATCCCCGCACACCCCTCCCCTCCCCCCCACTGCTCCCCCGCATAAAACCCCTCCCCCCCCCATTGTTGCCCCTCCCCTCCCCGCATACCCCTCCCCCCCCACCGCTGCCCCCCTCCTGCATACCCCTCCCCCGCCGCCGCCCCTTCCCCCCACCGTTGTTGCCCGCTATAGAACCCTCGCCTCCCCCCCCCTGCTTGCCCGGCCCTGCCCCCCCTTGCACACGTAACCCCCTCCCCACACCCTACCCAGCCTAAACCCTCCCCCGCACAAACATCCCCACTGCTTGCCCTCCCCCCACTCGCCGCCCTCCCCCGCACACGGACCCCTCCTTGACACACCCCCCTAGTGGCAATGTGAATTTAATTTTTTTTATATTAATGCGTATATTTGTACAATTTTAGGGAGATGGCGGAGGTGCATACGGATAACAACACGAGTGCTGAACACACTACCGAGGATGAGTCTTTCGATGCGAGAAAGGAACGGGGTAAATTGGCTCGACCTCGCCGTGAAGAAATAAATGCACAAATGCCTAGCTAGTCATTGGCGACGAAAAAAAAAAAAGGAAGGGGACCTAAAAAGTCATTAGGGAAACACACAAATATGACTTTGGAGTACAATAATATGGGTCAACCTTGTGGAAAGTGGCGTCAAAAGTATGGCATGCAAGTTGGCATTTGCATGCATCCATTCTGCACTCATGGAAAGAGGTGCCCGAGGGGTTGAAGCGGTGTCTATGGGAAGATACTATGGTAAGCTTCACGTACAATAACGTTTAGTTTCTTAATTATTTAGCTAAATATATGTGTAATATTACTGATAGCATATAAATTACAACATTTGCGAAAACTAATTTGTGAACTGCGTTTTTTGTAGAATCAATTCAATATCGAAGATGATGAAGCCAAGAAGAATGTATTTCTATCCGCGGTTGCCCGGAGATTCGAGAGATTTCAAGGCTAAGTTAGTGTCCTGGGTGGATCACTAAGCGAAGGAAAGTAGTAGGTACAAAGAAGAAGGACATCTACGGCGGAGAAACACAAGCCGGTCCTGAGGCTTCACCGGAAACATCATCTGGACCATCCAAATTACCATTTCAGATATGGAAAACTATGAAACCTGAAGAGTGAGAATCATTTGTTGCCAAAAAAACAAACCCACAAGCTATTGTAAGAATATTTTATTAAGATTTAATACACTTAGATCCAGTATTATTGTATAACACCGTACCTAACCTTTGTTTATAATTGTGTGTTTTAGGCAAGTCGTGAAAAAAGTAGCGCGAGTGCAAAAGCTTGGAAGTATTATCATCATTTGGGTGCTCATTCGTACAATGAGGCGAGAGAGAAGTGGATGTTCAGCCATTACCCCACAATAGGTCGACAACGGCAACGGGGACTAGCTCAACGACGACATTTGCACGGCCTCAAAGAACCGAGATAGAGTCCTCGATTGGTGGTGTTCGATGCATGGGGTTGATGCAAAGGGAAAAAGAGTCTTGCCTGATCCCGGAACACAACAAATAGCCAACGCCATTGTAAGTACTGATTATATGGTTATATAAGGTATATATAATATAACTTGTGCGCTCACGAGCATTTCTCTCTTATCCTTATGTAGATTGGCTTGAAGGAAAAAGAGGCAACTAGTGAGTTCACTCCTAAAGGACACATTGATGCATTGCACGAAACTTTAGGAAAGGACCACAGTGGACGCGTGAGGGGCGTAGGAGGTGTCTGCCTCGGTTTGAGAAAGGTATATGGTGATCAATACACTACAACGACAAAATCGAGTGCAAGTAGTGTGAATTCGGCAGCGTCGGTAGATGTGGAGGCTATGAAAGGCCGCAATTCGGGAGGAGCTCAGAGAGGAGATGACACATAACTTCAACGCCATTTTGGAGCAAATGGGTTTACCGACTTTTGCTGCATTCAAGAAGGGTAGTGATATTACACCTAGCCAGCCGACCAGTGATCCACCAACATCTATTGATCAGATGATTCCTTTACCTGATCCACTTGTAGTACCGGAGTTGAAGGTAATCACTTAATCCCTTTGCTTTGTTACACAACTATTATAATAATGTTGTTTCATAGACTAACTATAAATGGAGTTTTTTTTAAAGGAGGAGACACCATGTGAACTATTAGCTCGAGGAGATGGTTATGATGGTTTCATTCTGGTAGCTTATGGCCATGCACAACCCCCTAATGACCGAGTACGATTGCATAACCAGTTAGTGGATGATAATCACTATGTGGTCACCCTCAATGAAATTGTGTCTGGTTTCGAAGAATTACCTCTTCCGCTGCCGAAGCCAGAAGTTGGTCTATAGTTACTGAAGGATGCCCTTGGCAGTTATGTTCTAGGGCCGCGTACATTGGTGCGGTTTTCAGATGAGGTACAATGATTAACATATATATATATATATATATGCATGTTTTCTTTTCTATTTCCTATGATAGTTAGTAATATCTTTACTTTTAACTAATTACTAGGTTTGGGGAAAGGTCGGCTCACAT
The DNA here is from genome assembly GCA_947646795.1 of Beta lomatogona. NCBI lineage: Eukaryota > Viridiplantae > Streptophyta > Magnoliopsida > Caryophyllales > Amaranthaceae > Beta > Beta lomatogona. The sequence continues at coordinate 92,638 of CANSNZ010001140.1, forward strand.
GACAGGAAGGCAAAGAAGGCCTGCTCACCTGATAAGAAGGCAAGTTTACGTGATGAAGGTGAAGGAAATGTGTTGAAGGGAAATGTTTCTATGACAAATAATCCACTTATTATCGAGCCAGAGGTGGTGCGAGGCCTTAGTATTACATGCTATTGGTTACATGAGTGCGCTAGCGATTTACCCGATCATTGTACAATTGAGATTCCTTTGGGGGACCAACAATTCCACTACTTTGAGGAGTCATCGACATTCATTTCTAAGGTCGATATTAAAGAATTCGTATGTGGGATACAGTTGAATGTTTCCATGATACAAACTTTCATGAGGTTATACATAAGTATATAAATTAAATATACATATACATATGCCTTAAGTAGTTTTCAATTCAACTTCCATAATAAGTAAGTTTACCTTTGATCAATATGATTTCTCAGGTTATTATACAATGAATTGATTGCAACATCTAGTGATGAGTCAATGTTTGGTTGGTTATGTCCAAACATAATACGAGATGACAATTGCTTACAAAACAAAGTCGAAGTGAAAGAGTATCTCCATATGAGTTTCAAAGCATCATCTCGTTTTGGATATCATCAGATCATTCTTGTTCCTTATATTGAAAAGTATGCTTGTTAAACTCGCTTTACTTTTATTATTCGATAATTAAATTGACCTATTAATTGTTCTACGATTAATAATAACTATATTTTCTTGCTGTAGGGCTCATTGGACACTGCTTGCGATATGTTTGTCACGTAACGAAGTCTACCACTTTGATTCTTTGCGTCGACAACCACCACGGTCCTTACTAATCAAACCATTGTTAAATAGGTAGCCTAATCGAAACTCAATATATGCGCACTTATTAATATTACACATTATTCATCATCTTTATATATATAAACAGTTAGTACATCTAATCTTATAATAATGTATTGATGTAGTGTGATGAAGCATATTAGTGCAACAGGACTTCGAGCACCAAAAGCTCATGTTTGGATATCATTCGAGGTAACATGATTAATTTATTTGTCCTTATATAGAAACACTTTTAGCCACATACTACACATCTAACATAAATGTCATTGGATACATCCTTTGGTGAACATTTAGTGTCCGCAACAAGATGATGGACATGCATGTGGCTATTACGTGCTGAGGTACATGTTCGATATCGTCAACCATTGCACTAACGTCGATGATCTTCAAAAGGTATGTAACTTATTAGTATATGTTAGTTTAGATTAGATCGATTGGTAATAGGTATGAATTGGTTTAGAAACCAAAGTAGCACATGCATATTTTTGGGAACGAAAATGTCATTTTTAGGCCTATTTTTGCCTTTTACGCTTCCAAATCGTATTTATCGAGTCATTTAACCCCAAATTCATTTTGAACATGATAATATGAGGCATAATGTAACTATTGTGTAGATTTTTAGGCTTGCGATTGTTGTAGGTTGAATTTTGGGAACGAAAAGGGCATTTTAGGCCTATTTTTGCCTTTTCGAGTCCAATTCGTACTTATTGCGTCATTTAACCCCAATTTCATTTTGAACATGATAATATGAGGTATAATGTAACTATTGTGTAGATTCTTAGGCTTGCATTTGTTGTTGGTTGTATATCGAGAACATAAATGTGATTTTAGGCCTATTTTTGCCTTTTCGCGTCCAATTCCTGTTTCTCGAGTCATTTAACTCCATTTTCTTTTTGAATATGATAATTTGGGGTATAATATAACTAGTGTGTAGAGTTTTAGGCTTGCATTTGTTTTTGATTGACTTTCGAGAAGGTATATGTCATTTTTAGAACTACTAACTACGGTAAATGATTGAATTCTTATATTATGTGTTTATTCCTTGGTTGTTTTGCAAGGTTTATATGAATAACACACCAAGTTTGAGGGCCTTCACCACAGACGAATTACATGAAGTTCGGGATAAGTTGGCGCCCCACCTTTGTGATGATTGCTTATGATACATTTTGGTGGAATTCGTGATATAATTAGCTACATCTACTAGTTTGTATCAATTCTATGTACACTTTTTACATTATTAAATATACATATTTAAAGTTAATTATTACGTTCAAAAACTTGTCATATATTATTGCAATTTGATCGGTTTTTTTTTGTGTCGAAGGGAGGTGTTTTGGGTGGGGGTGGGGTGGGGGGCTGCCATGGTGGGCTACTTGGGCTGGGCTATGGGGGGTTGGTGTCTTGGGGTGGCTGGCGGCAATGGGTGCAAGGGTTGTCGAGAGGGTGGGCGGGGGTGGGGGTGCGGGGAGTGAAGGGGGTGGGGGTGGGGTGGGGGGGCAGGGGCGGGGAGTGCGGGGGGTGGGTGGGGTGGGGGGGGAGGGCGGGGGTGGAGTGCGGGGGGGGGGCTGGGGTGGGCGGTGGAGTGGGGAGTGCTTGGGGTGGGGTGGGGTGCGCGAGGGCTTGAGGGGAGTACGGGGGTGGGGGCGGGTGGGGTCGGGGGTGGGAGGAGTGCAGGGGCAAGGCGGGGGTAAGGCATTGGGGGTGGAGGGCAAGGTGGGCGGGGGTGGAGGGGGCATGGGGTGGGGCGGGGGAGTGCGGGGGCGGCGGGGAGTGTAGGGGTAGGGTTTGGGTGTGGGAGGTGGGCGGGGGGGTGGGGTGGGCGGGGGTGGGGGGGCGGGGCATGGGGCTGGGGGGGTGGGCGGGGGGGATGGGCGGGGCGTGCAGGGCTGGCAGGGGGTGGGCTGGGGGAGTGCAGGGTGGGCATGCGGGGCGATTTATTTTAAAAAAAAAAAACATAAGAATACGAAGCGCTGCGGTTTTAAGCCTAAACCGCAGCCCTTCACTTAAAGAAGGGCTGTGTTTTTGGCCTGAACCGCAGCCCTTCGTTGTGAAGGGTTGCGGTAAAAAACCGCAGCCCTTCTTTTCTATTGAAGAGCTGCTACGGAAAGGGCTGCTGGCCAAAAACGCAGCCCTTCCTTATTTTTCCACTAGTGTTATATATTATATTCTTAAATATTATCATATTTACAAATTAATGGGTTAAATATTTTCATCCTAATTTTAGGAAAATAACATAAGTCTTAAACTTATAAAACAAAACAAACTTCTCGTGCAACTTGCACGTGTCTAAAATTATAACACATGGTTAAGTGAGCAGTGGTCAGTGGGTGGCCAAATTTGGTGCAACGATGGTGCAAGAAGGCAAGAGAGAGGGTGAGCTGGACTGCCAGAAGTGGGAGCGAAAGTGGGTGTATGGATGAGCGGAGTTGTTCATGGACGAGACGGCCCCGCTAAATCCTCCCAGCCCGAACCGTTAAAATTGCGGGCTAGGACAACAAACTTTGAAAAAAATTTCTAAATGGGCGGGCCAAGCCCAGCTCGCTAATATAAATGGGTGGATATGGACAACCTCAAATATACCGCCGGCCCGTTTATCATAATATTTATTTTCTATGAAATTAGATTTTTTAATGTTACCGATTTATTGTTGATTTATCTTTTGGAATATATAGTTTATTTGCACTAATAGCTTTGGGTAACATATACTTATCTTTATTCTTACCTTTACAACCTAATTTGTTACTCCCTCCGTCCCAGAATACTCTTGACACTTATCTATGCATGTAGTTTTAGATGATAAGTTGTTGTTTGGTTATCAATTGTTATTTTATTGAAAAGTAGATGTGATAAGAGTTAGTAGTTAGTAAAAGTATCATTATTTTATTGTAAGGAGAGAGAGTGTGGGCCATGGTTAGAGTTAGTGGGTAGTAGGAGTGGTATTATATTATTTGGAGGAGAGAGAGTGTGGGCCAATGCTTAAAAGGTAGAGGGGTTAAAATAATAGTGGGTCATATCCAAAAATAGAAGTGTTAAAGAGTATTCTGGGACGGAGGGAGTAATAATTTGTCGTCCTCCAACATTTTTGATACGAAATTTTTAACTTTCTTTTTATATTACGTTGCGATTATCATCTTTTTTCTATTTTAACCAAAATTATGTTTGAATCTATAAATATTAAAGGAAATTAAATAGAGTTATTTGAAAAAAATAAAGTATTAATAGGCTTGTGAGGCCCGCGGCAAAGCCCGCCCGTTTATTAGGGCGGGTCATGGACAAGTAGTTAAGCCCGGATAAAATGGCTTGGACTAGGCATGTTAGGCTCGTTGAACAAAAATTAAAGGTTAGGCCTGACCCGCAACCCGCCCAAGCCCGCAAATGATCACCTCTAGATGAGTGTCAGTGGTGGTGCAAATTGTGATTTTATCTAAGCCTCTAAGGGAACTAGTGACAGAGCAAAGACTATTTCAATCAACTCTTTTTTTTTTTTTTAAAAAAAGGTGGGTCTTGTGATACGCCATGACATTAACAACATTAGCCACTCAACACATGGGTCATAAATCAGTTTTAAAATAATCTCAATATATGATTATAAAATTTTAAATCACAAGTTAATATTCACCACTATAGATCTTCAATTTATAAAACAAAAAACTTTCCGTGCAGTTTGTACAGGTCAAAAAACTAGTTGAGGGGTAAAGAACAAAATAATGTTAAGGTCTGCGTCCCCCGTTCCTAACTTAGGAATGCAAATAAGAAAGTTACCAAAGATTTTTAGACTATGAATATTAAGTCAAAATCTCGTCCAAACTTTTAATGAGTGCAGTCTAAATTTTTTTTCTCGAGTCCATATTAATTCAATTTTTTATACCAACTTTTTCCCCCTTGTAAGCCATATTGTTTTAAAAAAATTAAGCCATAACTATAAAAAAATATTTTGAATCAAAATTCAAATTAATTGCATACCTTGATTGATTTATAGATTGAGAGAGGAAGACTGAAGACACCGAGTGAAAGGAGTTAGGGAGAGAGAAATAATATGAGCAGCGAGTATGTAAAAGGTATGGTATGACTCCCAAGTCCCAAGGGAAGCGGTTCAACGAATATCATATACTTGGCTACTTGCTACTAAAGCAAGGAAAGATCATATACTTGGCTATATTTCCTCATTGTCAAAATAAAAAGAAAAGTCTGATAAGCAATCAGAATCACTAAAGATTTAAGTGTGCTACTTTCCTCCAGAACTCCATAAAGACTTGAAGCTAACAGCTCTGTCAAAACAATTCCTCACAAGAAATAGTCAACCAATTAACCAGACAAAGAAAGATGAAGCAATATCTCCAGCAACTTAACGCCCTCAATTCAACAAAACTCCTCAGATGCTACTGCAAACTGCAGCTAAACTATGGATACAGAAGCCATCTATGTATTCCTCAGAGAGTCGACAGATTCACGATAAGTGGGTACGTGACATGAACTGATCAGTCTAAAGCAAGGATCCGGCAAAGCACAACCACATAAATGCTTGAGAGAAACCGATAAGCCACAATTAAAGGAATCTTATATATGGATTTCCCATCAGATCAGGCCAATTGTTGCCACTCTACGTAGTTCACATGATCTCAACAGCAATGAGAGAGAGAGAGAGAGAGAACGTAGTAGCTACAATTGAAATCGACTGGCAGTAGATCTTACGTCTTACCGCGTCAATAAACAACAATACCTGCAGTCATACAACTAGAATCTGATAAATGTATGAGATAATTTTCTATGGTTCAACATCTACATACTCATGCAGTCATACTAGTAGAATCTGATAAATGTATCACTTTTGTTTTCCAGATCCTTTTCGGTTCGTTTTCAGAAATGCAGAGTCTGATAAAATATGCGCTCGAGCAAAACAGATGTGTTACAGGTAGACATGATGACAATGGAGAGAAGCTGACCACATATGGTGAAATTACTGGTAAGTAACTGAAGGAGCAATAATGGCAAATGGCATAATGCAGTAAAGCAACAGAACAAGCAAAGCATTGATGCAGGTATGCAACTGTATCAAACTACTGCAGCCAAAAGGTATTTAACAGCACGCAAAGTTAACCCTCTAAGAATCTGCCTGAACCTGAAGATACTTATGTTACTCGGACTCACGTTACTCATATCGGACTCAGGCTCGTGTCCATCACATCTTGACTAGAATTTCCATACTTTTAGCCCAAAATGAATGTCAAAGTATCCATACCTATGTCGCAGTGTCAAGAAACCGAACCGGGTATTTAAGGTCAAATGAAGAGTCCAAATAACATAGGAAGACACTGAATGCCATTATTCTAAATGTCGACCAAGCCGCGAGAAAACAATCAAGCCTGACTTGCGACTCTGGCAGACGGCGAGCCAGTAATTCAGTGGAACAGGAAAAAAAATCATCCATTCCAACAACTACTCCAACTCCCTAAATTCACCATCTCAACTATACTTATTACAGCCAAAGAGTTGGGTTAATCAGCAGATGCTTGTGCTTGTTCGATGTGAGGTAAGAACTTACAAAGTCAACACAAGTTAGCACATTAATATATCCATTAAAGCTGAAAAGATGCCATAAAATAGAAAATCTTCAGTGACAATTACAGGGACAAAACAAAATACAATTATTATCATCTGGCATTTCTCCAAACTCATATCCAGCCAATGGTTAACCAGAATTAAGCCAGTGACCGCACATACCAATATATTTTACTTGACATGAAGTGAATATTGAGATACTCCAGCAGATGCATGTGATAATTAAATCTAAACAAAACAAAGCTTCCTAAAGCACTTGCATCAAACACTCTCACATTTCCCTCCCATCTTTATCTCATAATCACCTTGTATCAATACTATTATCTATAGCTCTATTGCCTTGAATTTCATCCCTTCCAAACTCCAAGGTCTCTTTCCAAGCGGCAATAATCAGCTTTGTCCAAGTAACCACGATTTCCCGGAAAGGAAAATTAAGCATGCCTTAATTACTACCCTAGCCAAGCCACCTTTTCTCTTTTTCACCCAGGTAAAGCATTTTTCTAATTAAGTTCGCTTGCTCATAGCATTAGAGCACTTGCCAACTCCAACATGAATTGTGCTTTTACTCTCTCAGAATTAGAATATACTTTCTCTATAAAGTAATAAAAACATAAAATATAAGTCAAAGGACAACGACCTCTGTTCAGGCTGTTCTAGACAATGTCCCACCTAATCAAATGATCCTTCCTCTACTCAGCACCTCCATAAAGCCATAAGATATAACAACCATCATTTAACTCAATCTCTTAGCCACACTCAAAAGATAGGGAACAAAGACAAGGAGTACATCTAAATTAAACAAAAGACCCCTCCAAGCAAATCATCCATCACCATCGCAACTGCAAATCGCAAACCCCTGCATAGAGATGCTGATGAAAAACAAGTAATACTTTTATGCAGAATTTGACAGAGGTATACCGTATCCATCAATAAGAAGAACATCCCTACCACATTGGCATATTAAATACTGGTCACTGGACTACAATGATTATGGCAGGAAAAAAAAGCCCTTTCACATTAAGCTCAACACTTACAGGAAATTGAAAGGGCACCTATGATGCTTAAGAAAGCTAGGACATGAATCACCATCCTCTATCACCCAATGGCAGGATGACAGCAACTAAATTTATCAAGTGTAGCCGAGCAAGTACAAAGTAAACAGAAAAACAAAAACTCATCCAACAAGCAAAGTTTAACACAACAGAAATAGCATTTGGAGACGTAAAAGAGCTAGCACATGATATCAAAACTATCTAGGTAATTTGCAACAGCAACAATGTTTATCCCACGTCTTCTATTTCGCTTGAGATAGTTGGGTGACAACTGAAAGTAACAGATTGAGACATATAAGTTCCAGTTCATTTCAGACTACAATCAGAGTAAGTCTACCACCTGATCAGAAAATATAGTGGATACAAGAAAAAGAAATGAACGGCAAACTCCCATCAAGATCAACCTACCAGCTCTTCCTTACCCAAGGAGAGCATGTCATATTAAACCCAAACAGTTAAGTAGTCATACACCTGTCTAATGTAGTCTGAATTATCTTGTATAGTTGCTCCCAACAAGTTTATTTGTCAAAAATCCATGTAATCGGCCTCAACTAGATAGGTTAAAGCTTCAATAATACCACATGCCTACATCCACATGATCACACAGGGAAACCTTGGCTCTTCCGCTCTCCACCCCCCATAGTCATGCTCCCTATACCGTCAAACAATCAATAAATTTTTGATTCATTATGCACACTGAAGGAAATATAATATTAAACGTTTTGGATATCATCAGCTTTGCAACCAAACTTTTTTCCTTATATTTCATCATCAATTACAAGGGAATATTACTACAAATAATCCAGCTAGTGAACATGTGAATGCTAGAGGATACAACATTGTCAGTCAAGCAAGCAAGTCCTGATTCATCTCTGAATGTATAAATGCTTCACACACACTCCCTCTTAGATTGAGGAGCTGCAAAGACTAACCTAATATGTTCACTAGCTTTCAATAAGAACGAATACAATGGGCAACAAGTTACTATCATCATGGAAGGACCCTGCTATATATGGCATCATTGCAAGTAGAAATTCAAAAATAGGGCTAAAATAATGGCAAGAAATATACACATGGAACAACCCTCTCAAAAATACACGAGCAACGTCTTGCCTCAAGGTATGTAATACATACAACACATTGCTGGGCGCCGAATCAACCAATGGTGCCACTTGTATCACATCCGCACAGCAGGTCACACTTGACAAGATGAGCCTGAAGATCAGCACCAAAGACTCAGAGCTAAACAGAGATTGAAGCCAGCAGGTGACTCTTTTCACCTGATCACCACTTGATACTATCTAAGGCCCTCGACCAACCCTTCCAATTCCCTCCTCCCAAACCTTCTCCCACTCAAACGAGCATCTCTACACCTGGCCGCAAAGTAAAATATCAACCACGCCACCATAAAATACACCTCAAGCAACGCCTGAAAAAGAACGGCAAACGATCTCCCCAACAATCGAGCTAAAACCCACCTCATAAAAGCCCCACACATAATCAACTCCAAGCACTTAAGCTGAATAGATTGATGAATCATTGTCGCCAGCAAATAACACCCTTCCTTAACAATCTCACGTCCACCCCCTCTCCTGGTATTCGCAATCGTAACCCACGAATCCACAGCAAACACAAACGACACCAACGTATCCATCAAAAACCAAGCAAACAAAAACCCAGAAACCTCCTTATCATACCCTGTCACCCACGGCGAATTAACCGAAAAAGGCATCAATTTCAACCTCAAAAACAGCTTAAAAAACGAATACTGATCTCGAATCTCCCCGAAAAACCACAACCCAAGAATCTGCGTCAATGCATCCCTCACAGCCCACCTCATTAGAATAAACCCAGATAACTTCTTCACCCCTAAATTCGACCCACTCCAAACAATCCCCAAAAAAGACGTATACCTCCCTAACAAATCATTCCCAACAGAAACAAACACAATCCCAAGTGCCCACGAATACGTAATCACAAACCCTAAAATCACCCACCCATATGCAGCAGATAACACACTCACTAAAAATATCAACGCAGCAGCATCACGTCGACCCAATTCGAAACCCGCCAAAAAAAACCCAACAACATTTTCTCTCTCCTCCCCACCAATTGAATCGTTATTAAAACCCTTCTCGTTTTCATCCAATTGAATTCTGGAAAACCTAAATCGAGGGTTAAAATAGTGGAGAGTAAGAGGGGTAGAATTGGAAAAGGAATTACGGTGAGTAAAGAAGACAGATCGGTGATCGTAGTCGTCGTCACCGGAGAAGAAATCATCGTCTAAGGTGCCGACACGTGTGAGGTGAAGGAAAGGGCGGTGACGGCGGTGACGGAGAGAAGAAGAAGAGGAGAGAGAATTGCTTGAGGGGTTTTTGTTGTTGTTGTTGTTGTTGTGATTGTTGGCGGCGATATCGAGACGAGAGAGGAGGGATTTAACGGAAGGGTCACGGTCGATGACGGAGGTGACGAAAACGGTGCCGTTTTCGAGAAGGATGCGGAAGGAGAAGAGGAGGAGAGAGAGGAAGAAGAATGTTGGGAGGAGAGAGAAGAAGATTATGGCTGAGCTACGGAGGATGCCGGAGGTTGTACGGTGGGACAGCCCGAGAAGAGGTGGGTCGTCGCCGTTGTTGGTGGTGGTGGTGTTAGTGCTCATCTGAATTGAATGATCTTTGTGTGTTTTTTTTTGGTCGGATATTATTATTGTTTGCGTTGGAAATTGGGGGGTTGTTTTGTTTGTAAATTGTAATTTTTGTTGGTCCAGCTAGGAAAGGAAAGAAAGGAAGGAACTTTTGGAGGAGTGCTCGTGTGTAGATTTCATTGAGTTATGGTAATTGGTATGGGGATATAATTGGTCATTGGATATAAGCCGGTGGCCGGTGGGGGTGGGACTTGGGACTTAAGAGTTAAGAGGCCAACATTAACTAATAACTCCTATGGATCAAAAAAAAAAATTAACTAATAACTCCTTCATAGTTGATACTAATGAGCCAATGAGGTAATTCAATTTGACAAATCTTTTTCGATAAACTTGTCGCACTAGTTTTTCCTAGTAACGTACTAACGCCCCCAAATACATGCATTTATACAATCATATATTCCCCTCTTTCATTCCTTTTCCCCTCACCCATTTCCTCACCCTCATTACCAAGGATTCTTGGGTCCCAATGGTATGATTTCATATCTCCCATGGGAGATTAAGGTCAAATCTTGGTGGAAGCAAAATTTCAATATTGTTGGGGGGTGGGGGTTTTGGGGCTTGTTGGGCCTCCGGGTAAGTGGCACATGCGAAGCGGCTGGGGAAATTCATCTTACCTTTGAATCCGAAAGGGGACCCAAAAAAAAATATTCTTCACCCTCATTTAACTTTCATGTACCTTCACACTTTCCATCTTCCCTCACTTCGGATACGCTGGAGAAGAATCAATCAACTGAATATGAACTGAGAAATTTCTTTTGCTCATTGGGAAAATGAACAAAACTATTTGCTAATTGGAGCATTATATGGAGAAGTGTTTGCTCATATAGTAGTAAAATGAGAAGATTTGCTCACACATTTCGGGAAACGAGCCAAAGTATTTGCTCATTTGGAAAAATAAGACAATGTGTTTGCTCAATGAGCAAAAAGTGTTTGATCGTTTGAGCATTATATTGACTTAACAATTGAGCAAATAAGGTTTTGCTCATTTAAGCAAATATTTATCATCCTATTCATTTAAAATTATAAGTATAAACATATATGAAGTGAACATATAATGAGGGTTTACCAAATGAGCAAAACTATTGCTCATTTGAGCATTATATTTAGAAATGTTTGCTCATATGGTAGCAAAATGAGAAGATCTATTTACTCATATTAGAAAATGTGCACTTTATCTCTTATCACTGTAAATGAGCATTCATATATGTTCATTCTTCTTGTACACTAAGTACTTACTTTCAATTAAATATGGAATGAAGAAATGAGTAAATATTATTTTGCTTATTTAAGAATACCAAGAAACTTATAAATTACATAATTTTCACCATGTTTTTCCGAAAAATTCATCACAGTAGAAGTCAATTGTGTGTTTCAAGTGTAAAAGGTAAAATTTCATTCTCAGATTCTTCAATCATCTAAGAAAAGAGAACTTGGGCCACGTAAACATGGTGGCTAGCTTGTTTTAGGAAAACCAGAGAAGTAAGACAGAAGAGAAAGAAAAGATAAAGAGGGAGGAAAAAGAAAAAGAAAGAGAGAGAATAGCAGTTCAAATTCTAAGCAAATTAAATTTTTGCTTTTTTTTAGTTTAGGCTGAATTATGTAGTTCAATACCAAAAGGCTTGTAATTGTTTGGGTATATCATGCTCGTAGTACATCCAGGATCTACTATAAATTCTCTTTTAAATAATTGTAATACATTCAAATTGTAAAAAGTTACTTTCTACTCCCTCCATGACTTCATCCCTAATTCATTGCTCCATTTCCCTTTTTAGGGTTAGACTGTTAGAGTTCTCAAACTTTGACCGTAAAATCTCGTCTAATGTAATTCTCATATAACTAATACACCAAGACTTGGCTGAGACCGTCTCAGTCAAGCGAATGATCAAGACACCACAACCTAAATTTCATATGTTGATTTTGCTATAGAACTGCTATTGTAGCTAGTACGAGAAGCATCAAAAGTCACTGTGAAGGTCGAGATAAGGTAGCGAAAAGATGGTTAATTATCTGAAATTAAACCAAATTCATGAAGTTGGAGTTTGCTTAAGCATGATTCGAAGATATATAGGGTTGCTAACTTGCTGCCACTATGTCTACCATTAATTTGAGAATCGATCTTGAGGTTAACGTTTTTAAAGTTTAGTATAAAATAAAAAAGAGTTTGGTTTACAATAAAACAATTAGAGTAAGGAAATCGCTTATAACTCTTAATATATACTTCTAAAAATTATAAAATTATACCACTGGAGTAAGAGTTTGCAGAATGAAAACAATGGTTTCTTTACAATCCCTTAGGAACTTTGAGCTAAAATAATTATTATGGAATTTTTTTGGATCAACCAATTTGAGAAGATTTTTTTTTATGGGTAGGATGCATATAACAAATATGAATCACTCCATTAGGTAATTTCGAATCTCCAATTATTTAATTTCTTAACTAATACTTCCAGTTTTTAACTAACAATTAAATGAGTTGCTTATTTCACACTTATATTTATTATTATATAAGCTGAATATCTTGGGTGGACCGGATTCAAAATAATTTATTCTACACCCAAACTGACTTTATCAGATAAAAACTGACCGTATTAGAAAAAAAAAACTAACTATATCAAACGAAAACTAACTATATCATACAAATACTGACTATAAAAATGGTGATTATATCATACAAAAAACTTACTATATCAAATGAACACCGACTATATCAAATGAAAACTGACTATATCATATAGTTTCCTGTGCAAAATAAAGTATTGTAAACCCGATCCAATCAAGTTTTTGCATCAAACAAGATAGTTTATTTGAATTACCTTAAGTCATTTTATCATAATCTAGTTTTAATTGAATTATCCCCCAATCGGTCAATCTCAATTCATATTGTGCGTCAATCTCAATTCTTAACATCAATTGCCCAATGTCGAGTAATATCTTCTTATTGTTGTTTGGATTTCGAGCAAGAGCTGCTTCAATGCACAAAACGGAAATGTAAAGGTCCCGGTAGTCTGAAGAGTTGTGGACTGATGAGGAAAACAAAAAGGAGATACATGATGTTCATTTGTGCAACATCAGCATAAGAACGGTTACCATCATAAAATCTACCCCAGATTTGGTCAGTTCTAACAAGCTTTACAAGTTTAGAAACATACAATTGGCAGATATAGCACCATTCGACTTTCAGGGATTTTTTTACATATCCTTTCTCTGTAGATGGCTATAGGAGCTTAACTATGCTGTATAATTTTGCCTAGTTGTTCTGTAATGCCAAAAAAGCTATTGAAAACTCTTGATAAGTCAGCCTATGGTTACCTTGGTTGAAGATAATATGGTCGAAGTTCAGACCACTCAATTCAATTTTATCTGGAAAAAGTTCAACAATTGCAAAAATGTCGCCGCTGTAATTACTCAACAAATGCTGCTTCCAGTAAACATGAAATGAACCGCCTTACTCAGCCAAAAAAGGGGTCATATCACTGCATCTTGAGCCTGAAAGTTTTCGCCCACTCTTGGATCTACACTTCACAACAGGAGCACTAGCAAGTTCTCTCACTCGTTCTATCACAGGTTTTGGCAAAGGTTGTACGCCATTCCTCTGCTGATCGTCCTGAAAAACAATTTACAGGTTAAAGGGCTTATTATTTTACAAGCATCTACATAATTCATTGTCCATTAAGACAGAATTTTGTTACATTTGCCATAATTGCCAACCACGTGGCTTCTTAAGCCAATAGTATCACATCCAATTCAACCATTTGTATGCCAGTGTGTCAAACACATGCTTTGAGATATCAAGAACTATTTAGGGAATTTTAAAGAATTGCACAAGGAAACACTTTATCCAGCATTACATTAACCATCTCTGCTGTTTCCAAACTGAATATCTTCAAAATGGTAAGGGTCCCACAAATAAACTTGATGAGAGAGAATATACAAGAGAGTTTAAGTGTCGAGTTAAACTTTTGAGAGAGGGGTTAAATCACAAAGTGAGACATTTGGCTTTCAATTTGACGCAGCTCCATTCGGGAGAAACTTCTCCTGCAAGGACTGCTGCACGAAAACCAAGCAAAAGCCTCCTTTGCTTGAGACGGTTGCTTCTAAGGTACTTTTTATCTTTATTATCCTCCTCCCTCGCCCCCCAAAAAAAAAAAAAAATTTCAATGTCATTTCTTAAAAGAAGAATCATTCAAAAGCAACATATAAAGAGCGAAAACACTAGGAACAGGAACGGATTATTTACAGGCCCTTTCCGCTACTTTGAACTTAAAAAATGGGGTCTCAGACCCATCCACATCATCCAGCCACATAAAAACAGTAATTAAGTAGGGTCAAACAAATATTTGGGATCACTGAAGGAAAAGGATTTATGTCTCTGTACTAACAAGATTTTCTCAAAATGACATGCTTAAAACAAAAATATCTAAAAGAACCTAAAACTACGTGAATATATTGATTTAAATAGCTACTGTAATAGGAAACCCGGCAATTTTACTTCAGCATGTACAGGAAAGAGCTATAAAGTAAATTGATAGTCTACGTAAGTTCACCAACAATATGCAAGACAAGTAACCAGAAAGCATACAGATATTGTGTCATACTGTCCTTGAAAAATGACAGTCTATGTTCCCTGGACTAGTGCACAATTGTCACCATAGACAAGATTACACTTTATTTGGATAGAAATGATGAAAGGAAATGTTGGAAAAGGAAGGGTTAGTGATAGGGAATTGTGAGCTTGCATTCACACCTTCCAAAGCTTTCCAACAATGGAAGGATTTGGTTTTATTACGAAGGGAAGGAAAAAGAATCCTTCCAATTCCTTCCGCTTCCCTTCCCAACTAGGAATATTAAATCCCTCCTCTCCCTTTCCCTCTAGAACCACGAGTTCCTACTTGGCTAGAAATGAAAAACCCACCTGCCCGCATGAATAGTTAGACTTTACGCCCACGACCAATTTCTTCGTTATTCTTTTTTTTCAACTCTTATTTCCCTATTGGAGGCACTTCTCCCTTTTCCCTTTTGTTTTCTCCCCTTCATCCTTTCTCCCATCTCCCTTCTCCATAAGCAAAAGGTAAGCACCCTTTTTAATGGTAATCCGATACAATCTTTTCTAGGAAAGATTGGGTCATGATAAAAGACGGGCATGCGGACGATCTGGAAGGAAAAAGGTTAATTTCCAGTTAGTGCACATCTATATTGCTCAGACTCGGGTACCGAGAATTTGGAAGCATTAGACGAAAGTGCTGCATCCAGTGACGATAATTAATGCAAGCTATATGTCAAAAGATGTGAGAAAAAAGAAAAAGTATTTCAACAGTACAGTTAATAAAGATCAGATAATTAGAAAAAGATGATTTAGGGCATGTCACTGTAAGCTTCAGTCTGGAAAAGCCATCTTTTATCTACAGTTCAAAATGGCTGCAAGTCACAGGCATTAAAAACCAAACCTTTCTTCCGTTTGAACTTCTACACTTAGTCTTTACAAGGTTTCGCCACTTATCCTGCAAAGATCACACAACAAACAGCTGTTAATTTCCAAGCCAAGAACAAGACAACCATTATAAAAAGGACAAGATGCCAAATGGAAACAGCTAGATCACGCACTACACATTACCCTGATATCAGTAGCTGTACGACGTGAAGATGAGAAGAAAGCTTTCTTTACAGCAGTCCATTGTCCTATGCCAAACTTAGACATACCGTCAACTAATGCTACTACCTCATCCAATGTCCAGGGCTTGCAATTCTTCCTCCGATCATTCCTTTTAGATTTTCTGATGTTGAAGCTAGACTCAACAGGCTCATATTCCTCATCTGTCTCATGTTCCTGCATGAAGCATGTCTTGTTACTTGCACCACAAGTAGTTAGACTAAAAGCAGAAGAAGTGACCGGCAGAAAGAAACTGCAATAAAATTCTGGTGAATTAAAATCAAAATTTCAAGGAAGGGGTAGGTTGCAGTTAAATTTCCATGAAGGGGTAGGAAACTCAAATGCAGGAGGTAAGTAGGTTCATACAAAATTTCTTGCCCAAGTCTTTGACGCTTTTATTTCCAATCCCTTCCTGCAATGCTTATTCTGAGACTCAACTCCAAGATCTTCATCCTTCAGCATGCTGGTAGGATGTTTCTTTCCCCTATGAAGTCTTGATTTTAACAACGGCGATCCATCAAGATACCTCTGTGGAGGTCTGCACAATCTCCTTTGCCTAACTCTGACTATTTCAGTTTCAGCACAGCTATCAGGTGACAGGTCATCCACACAAAAATCTTCCACTTTCGTTCCTTGACTCATTTGGTCAACTTCATCATGCGTACATATGGAAGTATATGGTGATTTAACAGAGGTAATAGAAAATTGTGCTTTCTTTCCTTCGTAAGCAAAGGAACTTCCAACCTCTAAAGTATTTCGAACATCATTAGTTTCCTGAACATCTTGAATATCACAGGGGAGTGAGCATTTTGAATCCATCTTATCCTCAACTGGTCTCTGATACCTAGAGTTGCCTCCAGAGTCATTACGCATTTCATCAGAAGTACTTTTTGCAAATTGATCATTAAGACATTGGGGTGATAGAACGGATGATTCTGATACCCCAACTTCTTCATCGCTAGTTCCTGGAGAGTGGATCTCAGATCTTAAGCTATCCGCATTCCACTCATCACAGAATTGACAATCCAGATCAGGAACCTTTTTAGCAAAATCAACATCTGAAATTATAATAAAGGATAATCTTGAGTAATCCCTGTCATTTCAGTGCTATTATAAAAACCATCAAATACATACCCAAATAGTGATCTTCAGATGCATGCGAGATGCTGACTGCTAGAGGGAGGTTTGTTATTATATCTTCATGTAGAATTTCATCAAAATCCTGCAAATACACTTCCATTAACAAACAGACCAATGTACACACAAGATAAGAAGAATATATACGCAATGTATAAGACCCTTATCCAACAGACATTTAATGGTGGTTCCCAACTTTCCAAAAAGAAGAAAAATTAATGCAATATAAAAGTACCACATAGCAATAGATAAAAATAACCTTCAAAGTTGCATAGTGAAAGCAGCTTAATCGATATGCTACATGCAAAAAATGTAGAAGACAAACCACGGGGTCAACAAGGATAGAAGAAAGAGTATAAAATTCGGAAAAGAATCCAAACCACATCCAAACCAAACAACAAAACAGAGAGGAATTAGTGGAGAGGAAGGATAATATAAAAAAATAAAGTAGATCAAATCATTTGTTTTATTTTTTTGAGGGAAAAGATAAAATAATGTTTCGGAAAGAAGGTTAACATCAAGTCGATTCACTCAAAAACCAATGTAAAGGATATCAAAGACAAATTTCAGAGTTCACAAAGACCACAAAGCAGTGTTACTATATCCTTAATGCTAGGAATATGTCAAGATCAAAGCAAGCCCTAGCACACAATTTAATGATGATTGCTTTTACACATACACGGCCAAAAAAAAGGAAGAAATAGGGACATACACTGCATCTTAGTTCGCCTTTCCCTTCAGTCATATAGGAGTTCAGCCCACCTTCAGGAAACACATCAAATCATGCAATTTAGAATGGTGTAGTATCACTGGATTAGGACTATATTAGTGGCAAGATAGAAATGGAGAAATGAACAGACAGCAGAGATACCCGTTAAGGACTGATATTAGATTAACACAGCTCTCTTGTTTTTTTTTTAATTGATAATTTTATGAATAATCTTGATTAAATATGCTATGATGGACTAAGCAAAAATCTCAGAAACCATGCTTCATTTTCCTATACAGGTTTTAGGAGACATAGTTGATGATAGCCTTGAGTCACTTCACTCAGAAAGCATACAGTAGAGACAGCAAGCTAAATAGAAGTCTTCAGAAATACACAGCATCCAAAAGGGACCAAGGCATTGGAACCTCATGAGTAAAATCCAAGGAAAGGGACCACTGTAAGTAAAGACCCAAGGGAATTCCATCTTCCTTGATATAACTCAAACTCTTGGATACTTTCACAAAATAAGAAGATGATAACAAAAATTATATATACATTAAGTTGTGTCTCATTACCATTTTCGGCAATTAGCTCATAATGAAATACCGAAGATACATCATCAATTTTAAATGCTTTCTCAAAACTTGCATCAAGATATAGTGCAGAGGCTTGATCTTTTTTAGGTTCACCCCATATATGTCCAAAATCTGAGCCTCCATATCCAAAGTCAGCAATATAATGTTTTTCTTCCTTAACCTGGGAAAAAAGAACTGGTAAGAAGCAGTGAAAAACCCAACAATCAAGTAAGACAAACTGATCGTGGATGAAGTATATAAAGAACACTCTTTGATCTGTGTTTGCTTATCGTTTTCACAATAGCTGAGACTGCATCAGAACTTTTTGTTGCTCAAGTGACCAATAAAGACACATCATTTGTGGAAATGGTCAGAGTATATTACATTAAGCCAAACTTTACAATCATAAGATTTCATATAATAATAGGACCAACAACTGCTTTCCCTTACAGCTTTCTGACAGCTTTCCCAAGTACATGAAGTAGTTATGAAAAGTTAAATCTCTGACATAACTATATAAGTGACATTAGCAATCATATTGAGGGCTCGAATTGCTTAACATATAAACAAACCTGAAATAGTCTCGAATATAACTTCTTACTTACCTTCTTCTTAAGTAGAACTTTCCAATTTACATTCACACCATTTTCCAATATATTTTGATTACTTAAAAATGTTAGGTTATTTTTGTAAAGCATATAGAATACAATTTATAAGGTCTATTGTCACCATATAGTAATGCAAATGGCAACATTTCAACTAGATACAAAGAGTTTCCCTTACCTGGCAGATATAATCATATAGATACAACGACAGAGACAATCGAGTAACCACATAATCCCAATTATTTTCATATAAACTACACTGCCTTTAGCAGAAAACTTTTGCTTCATTATATAAGAAGGAATGCAAGATGCCAAAACTTTTCCACCCATTCCAAAGAGATTATAGGGAAAACTACTCTTCATGTTCTCTGGTATTAGAACATATAATAAATACTTGGGGGTTAAACTTCACAATTACATTATTAATGTTAGACTGGATCAGAATGACCCCATCATCAAGTCGATATCAGCTACTAAACTGCCTACACAAGCTTCCCATGGACAGCATACAGGACATCACTTGGACAGCACACAGGACATCACAGCCTCAAGAACAGTTTGTTAAAATTTGTTACAAATTGGTACAGTTATTTAAAGGTAGCTTAGATCCTATTGGTTAGCTCTTGAAATACTTTAGGTGATTGGTTAAGACAGCAGAGCAATCATTAAACTGTAGTATTAGTATGACTATCTTAGCCTCTATTGTAATTCATTCACTCAAGCAGACCAGTAGAGCTAGGATATAAGTTCTCTTAGTTCAATGAAGTTTCTCAGAGCTTCTCCAAGTATTCTGATCAAACTCAGTTTACTTTATTCTGATTCATTAGTTCAAAAGCACAAATTAACAATTAAAAAAGCGCAGGAATTTGCATAACTCTTGTCATTTATTTTCCTGGTATCTTCAAAATATGTGTCTCATATTCCCAGATAAAGAGCACAACACACCGAATCCGAATCTTCTATTACTCATAATGATCATTAAGTCCCAGCAAATTTTCAGTTTCAGCATGAACTAAGTTCTAGATATCTTCATTTTCATTCACGAATACCTGTCTCCGCACTACTTGGAATTCTCAGATACACTGAGCTTATACCCAATTAAATGTGCTGGTCAAGTGCCACAAGAGCACATTTTTTCATAAACATTTGCGTCTTTACCAGGATACCATTGATCACAGGGTTTCAAATTTGACATAGATAAAAAAATTATATGAAGGCGATGATCAGAGAAACAAGTACATGTACAGATCCATCAGATGGTCTAGTGCTCATGTCATGCTTATATCTAAATATATTTGCTAGTTGTATTCATATATTTACTGATGTGCTTTGTAAAGGCAGAAATCATGGTTCTTGATGCTTATATATATTTACTAAAACGACCAATCAGAAAAGTCTAGAAGATCGACCAATCAAACATTGCTTTTCATATTTGCTTACATCACTATAGAGCTCAATTATAAAACACCATGGCATGAAGTGACTTCTGAAATTTTTCTTTAAGTGGAAACCAGCTCTAAAGATCAGCACTCTACACACATCAAGATCATAGATGAACCTATCATCATTTATACTATATAAGTTAACCATACTAACTCTCTGTGTGCTAAGCTACATATACAACGAAATATAATCAAAGATAGAATTTCGTATTAATATAGCATTTCCCAACACTTATTGCATTCTGGTGCATTGTTCTAATTCCTGCACAGTAAATAGATACAGTCGATTACCTTTTTCCCTCCGCAATAAGACAAATTTTCATTTAGACAAGCACAAAGGACCTCAAATGGACTCTTACAGTTCAAATTTAGATGTGCAGGGCCACTACATAATACATACGGAAACATACAGTCCCATATGATAATCTGTATGGAACCTAGATTTGCTTTTACGCATAGCATTTGACACAAATCTTACATTTGCTCATTGCTACCACACAAGAATCTGAAAATATAAGTCAGCATCACTTTGCGAAAACCTAATGTATCTGCAATTCCAGAGGACACCATCATCTTAATATTTTATCCACTGAAACACATAACTCCTTCTCTCTTCCCCTAAAATCACTCATTTTCATCAACTCTTCTCTATCCACTTCCACAACTCCTCTCCCACAGCCCATTTGCACCATGGATACATCCTCCTTTTCATCACCTTGCCTAAGATGCATCATAGATTCATATTATTAATTTCATGAGACAATAAACCACTCCAAAGTGTGCACAGAATGATGGAATGGATCGGGCTACATAGCATAGTGAATGTTGAAAGCTTTGTCCAGCATTTTTATTGTTAATGAAAAAGTAACAGTAAATGTTTTGGGTTCAATTCTGATCCCGGTAAACCATTGTAAAAGACCCCCATGGATCAGCGATCAAGTGGATGGCGTTGACCATTGTTGCATCAAATAATAGATCAGGCGAGTCGGTGGGAAGAATGGAAGAGGGAGAATTTTAGTTGTCAACAAATATTTGTATATTTATTAATTATGTTGCCTAGGTAGTAGTCCTAAACTTACAAATGAAAAATTTGGAACTGAAAAGTTCTATATATTCCGAATATTTTCAAACATTTGAATTGTAATTGGATTCAAGAATTCCTAATTTTAGAATTGACTATATACCAATTCTAAGTTTTTCCACACACAATTATCATTTCTTTGATAGCTTCCTCTCAGAGTCTCGCCAAGGGTCTAACATATGACTGCCGAGACCTCGTTTCGATCAAATTATTTGTTAGAAAGGAATAAGCTCCCATCAAAAGGCAACAAATAGTAGGAACTAAACACACTAATCCAAAACAAAGACATCAACTGAGTGCTGATATACCCTCCTTATTGGACCTTATGTACTTGAGTCAGATGCTCAGACAATCCAATATGTATACATTCACTTAAACTCTCCAATTTTCACCAGAAAGGAAAAAACACACGAAATTTTGTGAAAACGACCACAGCCTAGCACCCGGACAAACATGCAACATGAATAATTGCAGTAGCATCCAGGTAACAAAGGTATATTTTAAAATATTGAATAAGTCACACAAACTATATTGAACATGGACGTAAAATTGAAAACATGCACATTGCAAGTGTATACAAACATCCAAATACGATGAGAAGCATTTTTTAAGTACTCAACCGCATCTTTCTCAGCCCTAAGAATATTAAACTCAGTACCACATAAGCTAACGGCAAAATAAACTCAAAATCCGTCAAGAAAAAGCTCATGCATGATAGATTAATAGCTCGAACTCAGAATATACAGTCGAAGCACAAAATTAAGTACACTCTCAAGCATTCAATCGAATACTTGCAAGTTGCAATTGCAACACAACTATCTACGAAATTCGAATTTATTAAAAAAAAAAAAAAGAAATAACAAAAGGCAATATTATAGCATATAAGTGTGTATAACTATACATAAATATTACAAAAAAACCGATAAATCACTCCGAAAGCAGGAAAAGAGAAATAGTGAAGAACAACTGAAAAAATTGCAGTTTCGGAGAGTAATTATAGCATATAAGTGTGTATAACTAGAATCATGAAATTCGAAAAAACAAAAAAAAATAATAATAAAAAAAAAGCAGCAGCAGAAGTGAAGAGAGCAGAGAAAGCAGCGTTAACCTCATTCATCATCATCAGCTGAGAAGTGAGAAGCAGAGGAAGAATGAAAATGGAATCCACTAAGAGTATAAGAGGTGCTACTCTCTCTACTGTGTGTGCGAGAGGAAGAAAGAGAGAAGTCTTAGGAAATGACGGATAAATGGTGAGCGAATGTTCGAAACAGAAAAAGGTTTTCAGACCGCCGATTAGTGTGACACGGAGGAGAGAGAAAGTGGATACTGGAGATATAGGCATTTAGCAAGCAGCGAGGGAAAAACTTCCCCTGGATTCTTTACCTATCTTTGTCTTTTTCTTACAAAATTTAAGGTCCTGCTAGGTAATAGCCGGTACTCGGTTTTACTTTTGGGACTAGTTGTTGGCGCAGGTGATGTTTCAGGTCGTTGAATATAATTTGATGATAGATTAAGTGATATAGAATTTTATGTTTATGTAGTTTGAGATTATTGTTAATTGCCTATACTTTTGAGATAACAATTTTATTCTCAAACAATAGTTTAAATTCTCTGAAAAATTGATAGGAACAGTCCCAACGATGGGCGTTCCGCTATTTTCAGTCCCAACTAAAGATTATTTCTGAACGGTCCCAACTATACATCATTTTTACCGAAATTGGTCCCAGCAGGTTAATGACCTGCTACAACAGGTAAAACCCCCCCTTTTTTTTTTCGCCACAACCTTTTTTCTTCTTCCTCCACCTCTTTCTCACTTCTCCCTCCACCATGTCCTTCCTTCTCCTGCACCCTCCCTCCTTGCTGGTTTTAGATTTCCTTCTCTCCCTCTCCTCCTCCCTCCTCCCTCCTCCCTCCTCCCTCCTTACTCCCCTCCCTACCACTCCCTCCTCCTCCCCTGCCACCTTCCTCCTCCTCTCGTTGCCAATCTTCAACAAGTTTTAACATCTTAATACTTGTGTGCCTGGCTTGCCAGGACTTCTTACTTTGACACACACACAGCCTTTAAGAAAGGCAGCAGAGCAGGAATACCTAGAGCAGAAGCCACAACACTAAAAGCCCTTGCAGTTGTATTCCTCACATACTCGTCAATATTGCCAATATCCGGTCTCATGGCAGCGATCATAGTGGCCAATCCAGCAGCCTTGCTCAAGTTTGAAATGATCTCTCTCCCCTCAACACGAGCATAGTAGCCTTCATCAATTAAAAGTGGCTCAATAACCACAAGAATTTTGTGGACAAATTCTCTTGAACAATGGACCAGCACCAAATTCTCTTGCCTTGTCAGTGAGTTGCCTTAATGCAGTCTTCCTCTGTGGAAGGGTACCACTCTTCACCTTAAGTAGCAACATCATTATCTTTCTTTCCTTCTGCTCCTCTGGTGACAGTTCTTCATTCAATAACACTCCACAATACTGATAGTCCTCTGGTTTCATAAATGGCAACCCATTAGCAGGCTCCTTCCCGACATCAAACTGTTGACTCCTGTCTTCAATTGGTATTTGATAGATTGGAGTCCCAATTGGAGTGGGTGTGGCAAGGAGCTTCCTTGCCCGGGTCCTGATTGGCACATGCGAAGAATAAATATTTTTCATTTTTGCTTTCTCTCTCTTTGAATCGGTTTAATTTAATAGTGGCGAAAAATGTTGACGGCGGCGAAAAGAACGGTGACTTTGCCATGGTTATTTTCGCGCTGGTGGTCAGATTACATCAACTGAGCTTGAAGAGTAACTCATCGGTTTCCAATAAAGCGACGGCAGCATGTGGTGGTGGTCACCAGTAGGTGGTAATGATTCCACCATTAAAGATTTTAAGGTGAGGAGAGAGAATGAAAATACCATGGAATGAGGAGAGATTGAGTGAAATTAAAATTAAAATTTTAAAAAAAAAAAATTAACCTGTTAAACAGGTAATCAGTCAGTTGGGACCAATTTTGGCAAAGATGATGCATAGTTGGGACCGCTCAGAAATAATCTTTAGTTGGGACTGAAAATGACGGAACGCCCATAGTTGGGATTGTTGTTATCAATTTTTCCTAAATTCTATTTAAAATCTAGCACATAAATTATTCACTAAAAATCAAGTGACCTACTCTATCCGTTTCATTTTAATTTACTCACTTCACTTTGGGAGAGATTCAAGGAGAAAGTGTAAAAGTATGAGAGAGAAACGGAAAAGGTGGAGAGAGAAATTGAAAAGTGAGAGAGATAAATTAAAAGGTGGGTTAAAATATTATAAAGTAGATGATATGGGTGGAAAAAGAGGAGAAAGTAGATGTGACATGTTATCAAAAATAGAAAAAGCAACAGTGTGTAGATTAAAAAGAAACATATCAAAAAGAAAAGTATGTAGATTAAAAAGAAACGGATGGAGTAATTTACTTGAATTGTGTAAAAGTGGATCGTTTATTTTTCAATGTCATAAAACTCTTCATAACATGAATTATACATGGAATCAGAGGTTAATAATAATATTTTTGTTGACTATATAAAAATATAAATTAGTTGGTTAATTGTAACCATATGTAATAATTTATATTTTCATTTGTTAAAATCTTTCTCAAAAATTTGTATGTATGAGTTCATGAAGAGAGTTGAAATACAATTGTGATATAATTTTCTAAGAGATTGAATTTTTTTAAAAAAAAAATAAGAAATAAGGTTTTTAAATTGTTGAGCATTAGGTTCTACCATATTAAAAAAAAAGTGTAAATCTGAGATCCATAATCTAGAATGTTACGTGGTTCTTCTCCAAAAAAAAATTCACATGTTCCACAATATAAGACGTCTATATTAATCCTTGTATGTTGACTATTTTTAAAACAAATTATAATAATAACAAGGCAAAGGATTTAGTAGTTAAAACTGGAATGTGGTTACAAACAAGAGATGTAGCTTGGTAGTAGAAATATGACATTTTGACTGGCTAGAGGTTTGAGACCTCATACACAAATCTTAGTTTATCAATTATAACACAGTACTTACGATAATTTGCTCTAGTGCTGCCACAGATTATATATCAAAAGTGTTTTTTCAAGAAAAAATTGAATGTTGCCTAACAATTTGAGTTATTTAGAAAAAAGTCTAAAGTATATTAGTATAGAATTAACTTGTATAATTCTCCTTTTTTTTATGTTAACTAGTTTGTGATCTAAATAGTCCATAGTTATTGTATGAACAATAATTATATGATCTATAGCTATAGGTTGGGATTTTATTAATTAAAATTTAGCTAAACCTTTAACACTATCTTGTATAGAATTTTTTTTTAAAAATCAAATTTGTTGATTTAGTGAAACAACATGGGAGAGAACAAACATTATGAATTATTTCATAAAGTCTTAGGTGTAACTGTTACACTATAACTTATTGTGTAACAAAATCTTCACACTTGTCAAACCTCCTCCACTACCATCATCTCAATCTTTTCCCTACAACTCATACCCCTTTTTCTCTCTCTCCCTCTTCATCGTTGGCAGCTCGCCGCTATTCTCACACTTCGAGCTCCTAACCTCACTCGAAGATAGATAAAATCAAATAGAGCGAAACCAGGGAGGAAGAAGGAGAGAGAAAATCAGGAAAGAGAAAATCGAAGATGTCTTCATTTGACACCTTCAGCAATGACGACGATAACCTCACAACCTCCAATCGTCCCTTTAATTTGACGATGGCTTCGTCGGCGGTGGCGTCGAAACAAGCGCGTGTTGTGAAGGGAAGGGGGAAGAGGTGGCAGAAGGATTAGGTTATTCTGTCTCTTTCTCTTCTTTCGATACGGTATAACACGACTCCATTGATGAAGTTGAAACCGTAGTTAAGCAATACGAACAATATTGCGATGATTCTACAAGATTGTAGCAGCCTTTACATAAAAGAAAAATTTGCCTTTCACTATCTAGGATTTCAAGCCGATTTTTAGGGTTAGTGTAATTGATACGACAATCAGAGTTTTGGCAGTCGTATAAATTCGGCAATTCTATGGTTTTCTTCTTCTGATTATTTGGAGATGCAGGTGGAGGAAACTCCGAGGAATCCGTCGGCGAAGAGGAAAAAGAATCGAGATCGAAATTATGAGTTTACTAAGAATTGACATAAAAGTGAGTAATAATAATAATAATATCATGGGATATTATCTCAGATAACCCTGACATATATGCCTTTTTCCAATATAACCCCGACTTTGACAGCCCTGTCTCCGATAACCATGAACTTGGTTTTTGTCATTAGATTGGACGGAATTTAAGTACTCTCTAATTTTGTTTGACTTTTGCGAAATTCATTTGTTTCTCTCTCTTGTTCTTCATCTTTTCTCTCTCTTGTTCTTCATCTCCTCTCAAGCCCATCATTCTCTTTTTTTTCTCAATCAATTCTCCAAATCAAAACTTTAATCCAAAACATAACAAAACAAAACAAAACAAAAAGCCACAAAATCAAATTCAAGAAATTACTTAATTACGCCACAAATTCAAGAAATCCAAGAAATCACAAAACAAAAAGCCACAAAATCAAATTCAAGAAATGAGAAATTAGAGAAGAGAAAAGGCAAAAATCAAGAAGTTGTCGCTGCTGCCCCGTCGTACACCTGCTGCCCCGAGTTTCTCCTCCTCTGCTTCACAAGACGTTGTCGCTGCTGCCCGAAGCTCGCCTCCCCTTCCCTTGCTTCTGTTTTCACGTTGCTGGAATTTTGAAGGTGCCGGCTATGGTGGTAGTGCAGTGGGTGTCGGCTATGGTGGAAGAATGGAGGTCGAAGAGAGAATGGAGGTCGATCCGAAATTTTGTTGGGTTGCTGCCCATAACAGGAGGTCGAAGAGAGAATAGAGTCCGAACCCTTTCTTCTTCTTCTTCTCCGGCGACTCTTCTCCGTGTTCTGCCGCTGCTACTTGCCGCTGCTACTTGAGATAAGATAAGATGAGATTGAAATGAGAAAATTTCTGGGTTTGATGTATTTTGAGGGGAAATTTCTGGGTTTGATAGATGAAGATATGTGACAGAAGATGAAGAACAGGACAGAGGTGTTCAAGAACACAATTTTTTTATTTTTTCTAAGAACACCTATTGGAGGCAATCTGGATTTTGTTATGATTTTGAGTAAATGGGTTTGGGAAAAATCTGGATTTTGTTATGAGTTTGGGAAAAATTAATAAGAGATGAAGAACAAGAGAAAGAAGAGATGAAGAACAAGAGAGAGAAAGAGATGAATTTAGCAAAAGTCAAACCTAGTTAACGGCGTTACAAATTCCGTCCAGTTTAATGACAAAGACCAAGTTCAGGGTTATCGGAGACAGGGCTGCCAAAGTAAGGGTTATATCGAAAAAAGGCCTATAATCTGGGTTATCTGAGATAATATCCCTAATATCATTTCTCTCATAAACAATATCATTTTGTGTAATAATAATAATGTATGTAAAGAGTTGACATATTGTGAAATAGGGGAAAATGATACAAGTTTGTTGGAAAATGACATAAAAGTGAATAATAATGATATCACTTCTCTTATAAATTGATGTATAGTATTTAGGTGCATTTATGTTGCATTTTAGAAGTATTTAGGTGCATTGAAGTTCATAATTGCATACTATTACTTAATTTGTGAAACATTACTCCTTTTGTATGCACGTGTTTTTGGTATTCTTTGATCAATTTCAGGTATTGAGAGCATAATTGGAGTATGATTGGACAAGTTTGAGTATTTAGGAGCAATTGGATGGAAGCTATATTGATAAGGATCGTTATGAATATCTTTGAGTGCACATTGGAGCCAAAATGAAGTTGGAATTTAATATATATAAGAATTATGGACATTGGGTCATGCCTACTATTTTGTTCATAACTTTTGACTCGATAACGATAATTGCCTGATTCCAGTGGCGTTGGAAAGTAGACTTGAATATATTTCCAATGATATGTTACACGGCCTAAGGAGAGTTATATTCTAGGAGATATGGGCTTTACTAGATCGCACTGATTTGGTGGGGCCTGTTACGCGTACACGGATTTGTTATATTCGCCTATTCAATGACTTAATTGGCTTTCCTTATCTTGTAACTTACTTTCCTAGTTATATTAGGTTACGTAGTCTTATTCTTATATATATGAGGAATCACTCATTTTGTAAGGCTCTCTCCTCCTCATATTGTACGTAATATTTAGTTTTCTTTGGAGAGTTTATTTTTGTTCTGATCTTCACGTATTAATTCAAGACTTCATCTTCTCATCATCAATTCAAGTATTCTCTTTTATTTTATAATTTTTATTATTAGTTATGCTTTCTTTTATATTTTATTTAGTTCATTTGATTATTATATGTGAGTAGTTTTCCAATCTAGGGATAAGCAAACCCTAGCATAATTAATATGTGATGTATTCCTTTAAATTCCCCAATTAGTTATTTATTTATTCTTGCTTAATTGATTGTGTAATTTCCAATATTAGATTAGGGATAATTAGAATTGCTATCATTCCATTGTCTTGATCACAACGGGAGTTGGGTTTTGACGGTTTTGAGTATTTTAATAAAGGGAACGAGAGTAGGTAGAATGGATTATTAGGAAGTTAGAGTGTTGCGTTTAATGTCTTTAATTTGCATGATTCTATGGGAGTAGGCTTGAGTGCATATTAGGGAAGCCATAGATACTGGGGAGAGGTTTACGGTATTTTATATGGTTTACTTTTCCTTGTGATTAATTGACTAGTTTGGGGTAGGAATTATTATTGTATTAATTCATGTTAGCGGGGATACTTAAATCTAGAGATTTTTATTTATTTATTGATTAGTATAGTTGATTCTACCATTCTTGATATTAATCTCCTTTAGTCTTACCATTATTTAAGGGCTAATAATAAAACAACTTTCTCTTTGTGGGATCGATCCTGACTTAACCCTACTACATAGTTAGGAGGTTAGTTAGGTTATTTATCTTTGTTAGGTGCACGAACGCCTATCATAAATGATATCAGTTTGTGTAATAATGATAAGATATATAAAAAATTGACCAATAATAATGAAATAAGGGGAAATGATAAAATTTTTGCTAAAAAAT
Organism: Beta lomatogona; assembly: GCA_947646795.1. Lineage (NCBI taxonomy): Eukaryota > Viridiplantae > Streptophyta > Magnoliopsida > Caryophyllales > Amaranthaceae > Beta > Beta lomatogona. Next base: position 122,057 of record CANSNZ010001140.1, read on the forward strand.
AACATAAAATTGAATAATAATAATATCATTTATTTTATAAATGATACCAGTTTGTGTGATAATGATAAGGTATATAAGGAGTTGACAAATGATGATGAAATAGGGGAAACTGATACAAGTTTGCGAAAAAATGACATAGAAGTGAGTATTATTGATAATCATTGATTCATTTTTCTTATAAATGATATAAATTTGTGTAATAATGATAAGGTATATAAAGAGCTGAGAAATGATAATGAAATAGGGGGAAATAAAACATGTTTGCTGAAAGACTTTTATAATAACATGAAACAGATATATAGTTTGCACATGTGAAATTTTATTACCATAACATGTTGTACCAAGAAGCACTTTATGAATTTATATAAATATTAAATAGTCATGACACCACTTGTCTCATATTTACTCGAGTTAGTAATGCAACTTTATGATGGTATAAGGCTTTTGACTATTTATTGCTGATATAAATGAGATGTATCTTTATGAGGTTGAGGTGGTGTAGTAGTGGCATTGCTCCTCACCTCATATCCCTGAGGTCTAGGAAGCAAACCTCATGGAACTCATTTGAGGATTTCCCCTTATCCCCCTTCAAATGAGTCCCTTTCATCTTACCTTTAAAAAAAAAATGAGATGTATCTTTTTCTATTTTTGAGGGGAAGGAGTTATGCATCTAAATAGAGCCATATATAATACTAATACTATTAATAACAATTATTGTTACTCCCTTCTTCTCATAACAGTTCTACACTTTTTATTATGTCCCAAAACACTCTTTACGTCTCTGTTATTAGAAATGGTCATCTATTTTTTTTATTTGTTTAACTTAAAGGAATTGCAATCATGAAAAATGTAGTTTTATTAGTAAAAATCAGTTTTAATTTATAAATTATATCAATTTCATTTAGTTAAAAAAATACAACATGAAATTAGTAAAACTATTGCACTCAGTTTTTTTGAATATTATTTATTTCAATATTAGAATTAAGTTTCAATCGGTAAAAAAATAATTTCAGTTTAGTAAAATTCAAGTAAAGAAATTGTATCAAAGTAAAATTATTATTACTCTCTAAGGTCTAGGGATCAAACTTCATGGGACTCATTTGAGGATGTCCCCTTACCCCCCTTCAAATGAGTCCCCTTTATCTTACATTTAAAAAAAAAATGAGATGTATCCTTTTCTATTTTTGAGGGGAAGGAGTTATGTATCTAAATAGAGCCATATATACTAATATTAATACTATTAATAACAATTATTGTTACTCCCTTCTTCTCATAACAGTTCTACACTTTTTATTATGTCCCAAAACACTCTTTACGTCTCGGTTATTAGAAATGGTCAGCTATTTTTTTATTTGCTTAACTTAAAGAAATTGCAATCAGGAAAAATGTAGTTTTATTAGTAAAAATCAGTTTTAATTTATAAATTATATCAAATTTATTCAGTTAAAAAAACTCAACATGAAATTAGTAAAACTATCGTACTCAGTTTTTTTGAGTATTTATTTATTTCAATATTAGAATTAAGTTTCAATCGGTAAAAAAATAATTTCAGTTTAGTAAAATTCAAGTAAAGAAATTGTATCAAAGTAAAATTATTGTTACTCTCTGAGGTCTAGGGATCAAACCTCATGGGACTCATTTGAGGAGTTCCCCTTATTCCCCCTCAAGTGAGTCCCCTTCATCTTACCTTTTAAAAAAAATGAGATGTATCTTTTTCTATTTTTGAGGGAAAGGAGTTATGTATCTAAATAGAGCCATATATACTAATACTAATACTATTAATAACAATTATTGTTACTCCCTTCTTCTCATAACAGTTCTACACTTTTTATTATGTCCCAAAACACTCTTTACGTCTCTGTTATTAGAAACGGTCAGCTATTTTTTTTATTTGCTTAACTTAAAGAAATTGCAATCAGGAAAAATGTAGTTTTATTAGTGAAAATCAGTTTTAATTTATAAATTATATCAATTTTATTCAGTTAAAAAAATACAACATGAAATTAGTAAAACTATTGTACTCGGTGTTTTTGAGTATTTATTTATTTCAATATTAGAATTAAGTTTCAATCGGTAAAAAAATAATTTCAGTTTAGTAAAATTCAAGTAAAGAAATTGTATCAAAGTAAAATTATTGTTACTCTCTGATTCAAATAAAATATTACCCCGTTATATATTTATCTAACCAGTAAAAACATACCCTATCGATTCTTATAAGCTACAATTTCAATAAAACAACAATTAATAATCAAACAACTTACATCCTAAACTATATGTCAAGATAAGTGTTAAGAGCATTATAGAATGGAGGTCGATTTTTTTTTTTACTTTTCCTAAGTTTGAAAGAGAGCTACTATGACACTTGTCACAAGGTTTTTTGTTTCTAAATCGTAAATTAGTTGAAACTTAGAAGCAGCTAATCAATATCTCATAATCAATGCAATGATCAAATTGACTAATGATGATTAAGGTCTCTATTTACCATGTGAGCACCTAAACATCACCCTGGTTTATCCAAGCATCACACTACTTTTAATAAAGCTACCATTGACTCTTCTCACCTTTCTCTCCTAACTCTTTTGTTGCAAATTCTTCCCTGTAAAATTGTAAGGACGATACACATCCATCGTTGACGCACTAGAATCAGAAAACTTTTTACTATTGAAAGATGAAAAAAACTCATATGAACTTGGTCCACACTAAATTAGTGTGGACCTAATGCTAATTCATGTTATTTATGAAAAAAAAGGATCACTATATAAAAAATATATATATATAAAATATGAATAGATATAAATTATGAAGTTTGACTATGAAAAAAAAGGTTACTAGGTCACAAAGTGAAAATTTCATCATGATAAACTAATGTAAGAAAGAGTTACTATATTAAAAAAAACAGTCACTATGGTAGATAGTAACTGTATAATGTATCTTAAAATTTGAAAGGGATACTATATGGGAAAAAAGGGTCATTATGTTAAATAAGTGGTTTTTGGTCCACAATAATATTATTATAACTGCGTCCCACACAAGATTTACTTCTTGAAAGATGGACCATACATGTTAAATTAAAAGACTAAACCACGTGTCGGGCGGCGGAAGCAATCTTTACTTCCTTCGTTCTTTTCTATTGCAACATATGCCTTTAAACATTATTCACATACAAGATACAACGCGTTTAATATTTATTGTTATTTTTATGCAAGGAAAAAAAGAAGCTACGCTGTATTTATTGTTAGATTCATCTCGGTATATAAATCTAAAACATCAACTTTATTTAATTTTTACTAAAACGTAATTGGAAATATTAATAGCTAAACTTGTACATTAGCAAGCGTAAAATCTCAAATATTACCACATAACACAAACTGAGGATGTACATATTAGTAAATATAATATATTCACATATACAAGTACATATCAGATCCAGGTTGATTCAAGATTTCAAGTCATTTTGATTTTCAAGTCTTCATTCGTGGGCCAAAATCAAGTTTGTATTTGAAATAAAACTCGGCCATTTTTTCAGGTCTATTAATAAATCACTCT
>CANSNZ010001141.1:0-115977 GCA_947646795.1 Beta lomatogona
AGGTTATGTGGATCTATCCCGGTTTACCCTCTTACTAAGTTCGTTCTTAAGCATGAGTTCTATTTGGAACAGAGGTACTCCATCCTCTTCTCAAGCAGTAGTAGTGGTAAAGCCAATAAACTGGTTAAAAATAACACCTTTACTATAGAAAATCTGGAAAGCAAAATATTGATAATCGAGATACCCAAAGTTAGGGAAGACCGTATCTATAAAATGAGTAGATATAATATCTTTGAAACCGACTATGTTAATGTCAAACCAAGAACTAGATATCCATTTAATGTAAAAACTCAGTTGATACTATAAAAATTATTTTCAGAGCAAACACTTTGAAAAACATGTCGAAAAGGTTATCGTTACATCCATATGTAATGTTCAAGCCGTTTAAACCTCTTACTAAAAGCATGATCAATTCTTCTGCTTGCTGCCTTTAGAGATGGACGATTTGAAGACTTTAATGATTCCCTTTTAGGAACCATGTGAGTCAAGTTTATAATGGGTCCACTTCTTTTGATTGTTACCTCCTAACTTGTCTCGTTAAGTGATAAGCATTCTTATCTTCTTTGCTCTTACAAATTAAAACTCATAACTATAAATGTGTATGACGGTTCTATTCCAAGAGCTTTAATTTAGCAAATCCATTACAAAGCCATGATGTCCTTCTTTTTAATGCTCGAAATAAACAACAAAGCATAAAAGGAGAAACCCTTCTCCTCCAAATAGCATTTCTCTTGATCTAACATACAAAATTCCTAACCAATACAATGGAATGATGTCGCCTTCTCCCAAGATTGTTCGCAAGGAGTCCGCCGAACCCGAGTTCAGCCACCAGCCAACCGTAACCTAATACCGACCCTTGGAAAGAGTCATACAATATTCGATGGTAGTTGTTAAGCTCGCCTTACCGTAAGCACTAACTCTAGGTATTCGACTATTCCTCTTGAAAACTTAGGACGGTCTTCTCGACCCTTCGAAAGTAACATGCACTATAAACGACAAATTAGTTGTCCCAAAACCAATTACCCGGAAAGACCAAGGTATTCTACCTCGGATTTACCTTCGCCTCCATTCAAAATGTCAATATAGAACCCGTGTTCCACACCCGCTTATGCCGAAAGACGGGCCTCCAGACTCCCCTCGCCTCGCCTCATAATCGAGAATATCTCTAATGAACTTAATGTCCTTGAAAAGGATTTTGAGATTAATAGAGATTTAGTTCACAAAGACTTCTATGCGCTCCACATAACCTCTCGAAGAGAACACGGCCCTTCGAGCACTTTCGACATTCGAAGAAGATCCAAGAAAGCTATTACACTTTATTAACAATATAAAACCCATATTCTTTTCTTTTGATTGGCTTGAGCTATATAGTTCGATAATAACATTTTCTGATTATCCCTTTAAAACTATAGAACTAATTAACACCATCAGAAGAACACTCCTGGGAAAAACTCCTGATGGCACCGTTCAAATGACCATCCTCCTTTAGACACATCACCTTCCCAATAGGCGATCAAAAGGTAGAGGCCTCTCCTCTTAAAAAAACCTCGAGAAGAAGCCACCACAAACCTTAAGAATATTGTCCTACAAAACAATTTTACTAACATTAGCCTCTTAACACCCTAGGGAAAACAAACTTTTCTGATTAGAGAAACAAAGCCTTAAATCGAGACGAGTCTAGTCTCTACCCCTTTAGAAAAAGCCTTCCGAAATCCGATTTTTTAAACCATTTCGCATTTCACAAAAGGCTCAAAATGAAGTTACCACTTCACGAACTGAATTTCTTCAAGCTATTAGAGACCAAATTAAGGTGGTCAACCTTCTACTTCAAAAATAGCCGAGGAAGAGACAGTTCGGAATAACACTTGTAATGTCCTCGATTTAAGTGACAATATCGAACCCGAGACTAGTCCCAAAACACCGAACTAGCAAAACTATCTTTGCAAAGCATCGCACCACTCGACATTATTCCTATAAGGTCTAGTGAAGCCCGTGATCCGAAGCCAACAAAAACACAATTGTCCAGCCAAAATATAATGCCTCTTCTATCTACTTGAATCGAATATAGATGGCATGAGTGAACACCAAATCTCGAACCTCTTACTAAAGAAATGACGCATGGCTTCAAATGCTTACAAAAACCCAATCTGTACGCGATAAAACAAATGTGAACTCCTAATCGTAGCTTCGGCCGCTCAAAAGGATGCCGGGATTTCTATCTCACCAAAGAACAAAGAACTCGACATTGAATGCTATCCAAACAATCAAGATGGGGTTCCTATTCTTAACCTAAATGGAGAACCAATTCAAGATTCTCGTATCAACCCTATATTTACCTTATCACTCCATTTCATTGAGATTCCTCCCCCATCTCGTAGACAAAAATGCATCTTTTTTGTCTAATCTAAGATGCAAAAAACTTAAGTGACTTTCGCTGGTATAAAAATACTTTCCTAACCTGGGTCATGCTTAGAGAAGATTCTAACCAACCCTTTTGGAAAGAAAAGTTCCTAGCAGGTGTCTTCCAACCATTTTATGGAGAAAAAGTTCGAAATAGAATCTGCGAGATTTTGGAGAACATATTATCCCTTATGATAGGCTAACTTATGGTGAGTTAGTTAAGGTAACCTCCAAACAAGGCCTTCAAATATGTCAAGATTTGAAGCTTTCAAAACACCTAAAAAAGGAGTTGAAAAGAAACTAAGAGGGAATTAGGTTCCTTCTCGCCAGATAATTTGATATCTTTCCCTCCCACAAGTGCTTTTAGGAAGGAAACCTGTAGTAAGCCAACTCATTACCAAAAACCCTTCAAATCACGAAAATTCTATAAGAAGGTTGAGAAAGTCTTCCATAAAAACCCCTTTCAACAAACGAAAATGGAAGCCTCATAAGAAACACCAATACCCACCACAAAACCCGACCTTAAAAACATAACTTGTTTCAAGTGCGGTAAAAGGGTCACACATGCCTAGATTTTGGAGAGTGTCTAATAAAATCCAAAACCCTTGACCTAGATGATGAAATCCTGGGAAGAATTTCACCTCTTTTTTAGTAGTCTTCCGATGAAGAAACCGACCTTATAACTCACCGAGAATTATGGTCCTCAGATGATGACATAGATTCCTCCTCGCCAATAATAATGAGGATTATACCCTAAACGTCCTCACCAAAGAACAAAACCTCATATTAGATGTTATTCAGGATATTAATAATCCCGATCTTCAAAAAACAATACCTTGAACGACTTCAGAACTCAAGAAAATCCTCGGAGAAAAGGACCCTACCCCTCCTTCTTCAAGCACCGAACCATACAACCTCACCTCTATTTTAGAAAAGAGAAGTTCCTAGGAAGAGACCGTAAAAAACCATACAGACCTTCAAATCAAGTTCAAACCATTAAAAGTCTCATTTTTTTTTTATAAAAGAACTTAAAACTAAGCAACAACAAGACTCGCCCATTATCCAACTTCTCACTTCCCAAATTGTCCCGGATATCCCTAGTGAAAGTGATCCCCGATGATATCCTATAGGAGAACAAAGCCCAAAAGTCCCGTAAGATTTCCTTTTGTTTTAAGAGAAATCGCCTAGGAAGTATTACATAAAAATTACACTTGAATTTCTCTAGTGACTTCAAAATCAATACTATAGCTTTGTTCGATACCGAGCGGATTTAAATTGCATAAAATCCAGCCTTGTTCCAAAACGCTTTCACCGTAAAACCCTCCGGAAAGTTTCCCTGCTAATAATACCAAAATGCACATGGAAGGAAAACAGATGCTAACATCTTAAATCAAAGCTTTTCCCTAAAAGACCATTTTGTTCTCGTTACCAATACGCACCATACGGCCATCTTAGAACACCTTTCATAAACCCGATAACACCTTACAATGTCAATCATGATGAATATCCTTCAAAACCAAAGATAAAAGGCTTAATTTCTTTTCCTAGAAAAGCCTCAAGACCAAATCTCAACATTATAAAGGCTAGCTCCATTTATTACAATGAAATAAATTTCTTATTAACCGAAAAATAATGACGTGCATGATCTAAAAAACAGAAATACATTTACAAAAATTTGAGATCAATTACAAGGTAATGCTCTAAAAACCCTGATAGCCGACTTCCAAAGCCTCCTCAACGAGAAGTTTGCTTGAGCTTCCAAATGCCTTCCTGAATAGAAAACAACACATGGTCGATTTACCTTTTGCGAACCTATAATTTGATGAAAAGAATATCCCTACCAAAGCCCGACCAACCCAAATGAATGCCGACCTAGAACGCCATTGTCGAGAAGAGATTAGATTTCCTCGAAAGTAAAGGCTTAATTTCCAAGTCTCGCTCTCCTTGAGCCGTGCGGCTTTCTACGTTAACAAAGCTCTCGTAGATTGAACGAGGTACGCCTAGGCTAGTTATACAATTATAAACCTCTTAACGATGCCCTTCGTTGGATCCGTTATCCAATACCCAATAAAAAGGATCTAATGCTAAAATTATACCATGCCTTTTATCTTCTCAAAATTTGATATGAAATCCGATTTTGGGCATACGACATCAAGCTCCAACACCGTTTATAAAACCGCTTTTACCGTTCCTTCGGCCAAGCATGAATGGAATGTTACGCCCTTGGTCTTAAAAATGCACTTCCGAGTATCAAAGGATTATGAATGATATATTCAATCCTTATTCGATTTTTGTATTGTTCACATTGATGACGTACTAGTTTTCTCAAGCACGATCGACCAAGATTTTAAAAAAAACCTAAAGACTTTTTTTCTATCTAATTAAGAAAATGGTCTTGTTATTTCGGCAAAAGATTTCTCTATTTCAAAACTACGATTAGGTTTCTCGGCCAAATTGTGTCATGTGGCACTATCACCCCAATTGATAGGTCTCGCAGATCACTAGTAAGTTTCCGATAAAATCATAGACAAAACCCAAAACTACAGAGGTTTCTGGTAGTTTAAACTATGTCTTAGATTTTTATCCAAATCTTTGCACCGCAAAACCCCTCCATAATAGACTCAAGAAAACCCACCACCTCTGGTCGATGTCCATACCCAAAGGTCGGCTAGAACAATAAAGGCTCGTGTCTTAGAAATTCCTCGTCTTAGCCTAGCAAACCCCGACCTACCTAAAATCGCTGAGACGCATGCTAGTGACAAAGGCTATGGAGGTATCTTAAAACAAGTCGATAATGGTAAAGAATACATTATCGCATTCACCTGGGGCATCGAATGACACCCAGCTTAAAATACTTCATCGTAAACAAGAGGTCTTATCCATTGTTCTCTGTATTACCAAATTCCTGGCCGATTTATTAAATAAAAAGTTTTTATTACGTGTCGATTGTCAAGTCAAGCAACTGCTTTTAAAAAAGGATGTCCAAAACATTGCCGTAAACATATTTTTGCTAGATGGCAAGCCTATCTTAAGCATTTTTTGAATTTGATATTGAGCACATAAAAGGAGACGAGAATTCTATCCTCGCATTTCTAACCCGTGAATTTCTTACGTAAATGCCTCGCAAACAAAAGATAAAGGAAAGTCTCAACCTCCTCCCGAAAAACCTTATGCACAACTCCAAAACCTATTAAAATTGGTACGATGCGTCCCGTAACAACGCGAGTGAAACCTCTTCTATTGATAGAACTCGGTAGTTCAGAATGGCCCCTCTCCATCTCCCGAGCATCCTTCGTCCATCCAAAAAACACCCCCAAACCTCCTCCAAGCTTTTCATAACTCTTTGCAAACCAAGGAAGTACCAAAGAAAAAAGCTGGAAGAAGGTAAAATAGTGCATACAGAAAAAATACTCGTGTTGTTATTCGAGAAAACCCAGAGGAAGGAGAATCTTCCCTCAAAAACCCTTCCTCAAAGACAACTTGCAAAATGAGCAGCTCTCGTGTCAGTGCTTACACAACCTAAGAAACCGAGACTTCGTAATATTTTGTTAAACCGCCTCACAAAACATTATAACAATAGAACAAGGGTATCATGATGAAAATCCCTATGTCTCCATACAAAATATCTTTGGCAAAACTCGGTTCTATAAACCTTGGGATCGTACTAAAACTTCACCTTATTACCGTACATTAACCAGGTCACCAGCTCACAATTCAAACATTTCTTTATAAAAATGAGCAAGCCGAGCCCTCTTATTCAACCATTAAGATTCTAAAGGTTCTTAGTCCTCAGACGGAATCAAGATCTATCGAAACACAAAGCCTTCCCCATTAGCTTTAACAACACCTTCCCACATTGTAAAACCCTTCACTACCGGGATTACCAACAGCATGGTTCTCCACCTTTTAATACAAAAATAATAGATTGTCTCATTCACGGTTTATCTATTTTAACACAAAACCATACAGCCTGAAAAATTACCATCATGGTTTCGCATCGGTGGAAGTTCTATGGCTCTTCCAAGAAATCCTCCACCCGGACATTACAAAAAGAGTGATAATACCTTTCGAACCCATTACAAACCCTCAATCTAGAAAGGCGTGTTCCGCCATGCTTGTTTTCAATGAAGTTCTATCTTCCTTGGTCCGTGCAATGGTTTCTTTGAAACAAACCAGGATCAAGGGGGATTGGTCCTCCGTGAGAAAAATTTAAAATCAAGTGGTGGTCTAACTTTACTACGCCACACTCTTCTTCCTCGAATCCCATCAAAGAATGGTTGAAAAGAATCAGAATACGTACCATAACACCGGCCAGAACAATCCTGGGCCTCGGCTCGAAAATCACAGTAAATTCCTTGCTTGCTTCACTAAAACCCCGGAAGATTATGCTCGCATCCTACGACAACTAGCCGATAGATGTCCGAAGCCTCTATTACTTCTAACATGAATCAACAAAGAGCCTCCTCCATTCACCTCGTTGATGATGAAGAAGATGCCGGTTTCCGACTTAAAAAAAAATAAAATAAAAATATATATATATATATATATATATATATATATATATATATATATAAAAAAAAAAAAAAATAAATGTTTATATCACTGCCTTCAAGCTTCAACAAATTGAGACACCACAACAACGGGACAAATTTCGCATCAAAACAAAGAAAAGGTCAAAAGTCATCACAACGGTAAAGCAATACTATTCATCAAAGAGAAAAAGCAACAAAAGACAAAAGATAAAACAAGGGTAAAGCAGAGACAAGCTTGTTCATCAACAGCACATCGACTTGACAGCACCACTCTTCACGCTTCTATAAATAGAGGCTCCTCTCTTCGCCTAGGGAGAGCATAACACAAAGAATACAAGCTCCTCTAAAATCTCTCTCTCTTTCTCTCACAAAAAATTGTAACACTCTTTAAGTTTTAAGTTTCATCCAAGACTCCTCGTAAGTCTCGTTCTGTAAAACCATGGCCGGTCCAACCGCCTTACTTTACTTTATGCTTTCGTTTAAGTTTTCAGTTTATATGTTAAAATCCCCGCATCCTCGGTTTATCCTATCCCGGTATCAAACAGGGGCGTGATTATATTTGTTTTTATAAACCTTGTTCTTAGCTATTCAGTACTTTCCAGCTTCTCAAAACTTGTTTATCTGTCCTATTTGTTACTCGCTTGTTTAAACGTTTGTAGAGGCGGTAAGTCCCAAGTGAGGCAGTCAGACCATAAGGCTACGCATGAACTCAACTGGGTAGGTTATGTGGCTTTTATCCGGCTTATTTTCGGGACTAAGTTCGGTTCTTAAGTATGAGTTCTATTCTGGAACGTGAGGTACTCCATCCTCTTCTCATGGTAGTAGTGGTAAAGCCAATAAACTGGTTAAAAATAACACCTTTACTATAGAAAATCTTGAGCAAAATATTGATAATTGGGAGATACCCAAAGTTAGTAAAGAATTTATCTATAAAATGAGTAGATATAACATCTTTAAAACCGATCATGTTATCAAAACCCAAGAACGAGATATCCATTTAACAAAACCCGTTGATACTATAAAAATTATTTTCAGCAAACACTTTGAAAAAACATGTCGAAAAAGGTTATCGTTACATCCATATAGGTCCGGTTCAAGTTGGCTTAAAACCTCTTACTAAAGAAGGATTGAATTCTTCTCTTGTTGCCCTTAGAGATGGACGATTTAAAGACTTTAATGATTCCCTTTTAGGAACCATAGAGTCAAGTTTATGTATGGGTCCAGTCTCTTTTGATTGTTACCCTAACTTCAGTGTCTCGTTAAGGGATAAGAATATCTTATCTTCTTTGGCTCTTACAAATTAAAACTCATAACTATAAAATGTATGATGGTTCTATTCCAAGCAGCTTTATTTTATAAAATCCATTACAAAGCCATGATGTCTCGCCTTTAATACCGGAAATAAACAACAAAGCATAAAAGGAGAAACCCTTCTCCTCCAAACTGCACTTCCCTAGATCCAACATGAAAATTCCTAAACCAATACAATGGAATGATGTCGATCTTTCCCGAAGATCGTTCCCCAAGGAGCCGCCGAACCTGGCTCGCTCCCACCACCAACCGTAACCTAATACCGACCTTGAAAGAGTCATACAATACTCTGATGGTAGTGTTAAGCTCAGCCTTTACCGAAGCACTAGCTCTAGGCATTCGCACTATTCCTCTCGTAGGAAACTTAGGACGGTCTTCTCGAATTCCTTCGAAAGTAACATGCACTATAAACGACAAATTAGTTGTCCCAAAACCAATTACCCCGGAAAGACCAAGGTATTCTACCTCAGATTTACCTTCGCCTTCCATTCAAAATGTTGAATATAGAACCCAGGTTCCACACCCAGTCTATGCTGAAAGACAAGCCTCCTCCAGTATCACCCTCACCTCGCCCTCATAACCGAGAATATCTCTAATGAACTTAATGTCCTTGAAAAGGATTTTTTGAGATTAATAGAGATTTAGTTCACAAAGACTTCTATGCTCCACATAACCTCTCGAAGAGAACATGGTTCTTCGAGCACTTTCTTGACATTCGAAAGAAGATCCAAGAAAGCTATTACACCTTTATTAAGCAATATAAAACCCCATATTCTTTTCTCGATGGGTTCGAGCTATATAGTTCGATAATAACATCGATTATCCCTTTAAAACTATAGAACCAACCAACACCAGTACAAGAACACTGTCGGGGAAACTCCCGATGGTACTGTTCAAAATGACCATCCTCCTTAAGACAAACATCACCTTCCCAATAGGAAGGGACAAAAGGTGGGCAGGCCTCTCCTCCTCAAAAACCTCGTGAAGAAGCCACCACAAACCTTAAGAATATTGTCCTACAAAACAATTTTACTAACATTAGTCTTAACACCCTAGGAAAACAAATTTTCCTGACAGAGAAACAAAGCCTTAAATCGAGACGAGTCTAGTCTCTACTCCTTTAGAAAAAAGCCTCCGAAATCCGATTTTTAAACCATTTCGCATTTCACAAAAGGCTCAAAATGAAGTTACCACTTCACGAACTGAATTTCTTCAAGCTATTGTGAGACCAAATTAGAAGGTGGTCAACCTTCTACTTCAAAAATAGCCGAGGAAGAGACAGTTCAGAATAACACTTGTAATGTCCTCGATTTAAGTGACAACACCGAACCCGAGACTAGTCCCAAAACACCCCGAACTAGCAAAACTATCTTGGCAAAGCATCGCACCACTTGATATTATTCCTATAAGGTCTAGTGAAGCCCAGACCGAAGCCAACCAAACACAATTGTCCAACCCAAAATATAATGCCTCTTCTATCTACGAATGAATATGGATGGCATGAGTGAACACCAAATCTTGAACCTCTTACAAAGAAATGACGATGGCTTCAAATGCTTACAAACCCAATCTGGCACGGCCGGATAAAACAAGCCAAGGAACTCCTAATCCGTGTCAAGCCGGCGCCACCTAAAAGGATGGTGGGATTTCTATCTCACTAAAGAACAAAGAATCGGACATCTTGAATGCTATCCAAACAATCAAGATGGGGTTCCTATTCTTAATCTAAATCGAGACCCCAATTCAAGATTCTCGTTTCAACCCTCATATTTACCTTATCACTCCATTTCATTGGAGATTCCTCCCCATCTTAGAGACAAAAATGCATTCTTTGTCTAATCTAAGATGCAAAAACTTAGTGATTTCAAAGTGGTATAAAAATACTTTCTCCCTAACCAGGGTCATGCTTTGAGAAGATTCTAACCAACCCTTTTGGAAAGAAAAGTTCCGTTGTGTCTTCCAACCATTTTAGGAGAAAAGGTTCAAATAGAATCCACGAGGATTTTTTTGAGAACATATTATCCCTCATGATAAGCTAACTTATGGTGAGTTAGTTAGTGTAACCTCCAAACAAGGCCTTCAAATATGTCAAGATTTGACGCTTCAAAAACACCTAAAAAAGGAGTTAAAAGAAACGAAGAGGGAATTATAGGTTCCTTCCGCTCAAGAATTTGATATCTCTTCCCTCGACAAGTATTTGTAAAGGAAACTTGTAGTAAGCCAACTCATTACCAAAAACCCTTCAAATCACGAAAATTCTATAAGAAGGTTGAGAAAGTCTTCCATAAAAACCCTTTGAACAACGAAAATGGAAGCCCTCATAAGAAACACCAACAAATTCACCACAAAACCCGACCTTAAAAACATAACTTGTTTCCAAGTGTGGTAAAAAGGGTCACACAACCTAGATTTTGTAGAGTGTCTAATAAAATCCAAAAACTCGACCTAGATGATGAAACTCTAGGAAGAATTTCACTTTTTTTAGTAGAGTCTTCTTCGATGAAGAAACCTGAATCGTATAACTCACCTGAGAATTATGGTCCTCAAGTGATGATGACATAGATTCCTCCTCTTCAGCCTAATAATGAGGATTATACCCTAAACGTCCTCACCAAAGAACAAAACCTCATATTAGATGTTATTCAGATATTAATAATCCCGATCTTCTCAAACAATACCTCGAACGACTTCAGTAAATCCCTTGAAGAAAATCCCGGGAGAAAAGGACCCTACCCCTCCTTCTTCAAGCACCGAACCATACAACCTCACCCTCCTATTTTAGAAAAGAGAAGTTCTAGGAAGCAGACTCGTAAAAAACCATACAGACCTTCAAACTGAAGTTAAAACCATTAAAGCCGATATAAAAGAACTTAAAACTAAGCAACAACAAGACCTAACCATTATCCAACTTCTCACTTCCCAAATGGTCCCTTACATCCCTAGTGAAAGTGATCCCGACGATATCCCGCGTAGGGAGAACAAAGCCCGAAAGTCCCGTGAAGATTTCCCTTTTGTTTTAAGAGAAATCGCTCTAGGAAGTATTACATAAAATTACACTTCAATTCTCTAGTGACTTCCAAAATCAATACTATAGCTTTGTTCGATACGGGGAGCTGATTTAAATTGCATAAAATCCAATTTTGTTCCAAAACGCTTTCACCGTGAAAACCTCGGTAAAGCTCACCTCCGCTAATAATACCAAAATGCACATAGAAGGAAAACAGATGCTAACATCTTAAATCAAGGCTTTTCCCTAAAAACCATTTTGTTCTCATTACCAATATGCACCATACGCTTATCTTAGAACACCTTTCATAAACCTCGATAACACCTACAATGTCAATCATGATGGAATATCCTTCAAAACCAAAGATAAAAGGCTTAATTTCCTTTTCCTAGAAAAGCCCAAGACCGTAAATCTCAACATTATAAAGGCTAGCTCCATTTATTACAATGAAATAAATTCTCTTATTAACCGAAAAACGGAATGACGTGCATGATCTAAAACAGGAAATACATTTACAAAAAATTGAGGATCAATTACAAGGTAATGCTCTCAAAACCCGTGAGAGCCGACTTCCAAAGCCTCCTTGAACGAGAAGTTTGCCTGGAGCTTCCAAATGCCTTTCCCCAGGAATAGAAAACAACACATGGTCGATTTACTTTATGAACCGACTTTCATGAAAAGAATATCCCTACCCAAAGCCCGACCAACCCAAATGAATGCCGACCTAGAACGCCATTGTCGAGAAGAGATTAGATTTCTCGAAAGTAAAGGCTTAATTTCCAAGTCTCAAGTCCTCCTGGAGCCGTGCCGCTTTCTACGTTAACAAAGCTTCCGAGATTGAACGAGGTACGCCTAGGCTAGTTATAAATTATAAACCTCTTAACGATGCCCTTCGTTGGATCCGTTATCCAATACCCAATAAAAAGGATCTAATGCAAAAGTTACACCATGCCTTTATCTTCTCAAAATTTGATATGAAATCCGGATTTCGGCTGATAGCACATCAAGTCCCAACACCGTTATAAAACCGCTTTTACCGTTCCTTTTGGCCAGAGATGAATGGAAATGTTATGCCCCTTTGGTCTTAAAAATGCACCCTTCGAGTATCAAAGGATTATGAATGATATATTCAATCCTTATTCGATTTTTGTATTGTCTACATTTGATGACGTACTAGTTTTCTCATGCCACGATTGACCAAAGCATTTTAAAAACCTAAAGACTTTTTCTATCTAATTAAGAAAAATGGTCTTGTTATTTCGGCAAAAAGATTTCTCTATTTCAAACTACGATTAGGTTTCTCGGCCAAATTGTGTCATGTGGCACTATCACCCCAACTGATAGTTCCTCGCAGCTCACTAAGGTGTTTCCCCGATAAAATCATAGACAAAACCCAACTACGGAGGTTTCTGGGTAGCTTTAAACTATGTCTTGGATTTTTATCCAAATCTTTGCTGACCGCAAAACCTCTCCATAATAGACTCAAGAAAACCCACCACCTTGGTCGCGATGTCCATACCCGTGTCGTTAGAACAATAAAGGCTCGTGTCTTAGAAATTCCTTGTCTTAGCCTAGCAAACCCCGACCTACCTAAAATTGTCTGAGACAGATGCCAGTGACAAAGGCTATGGAGGTATCTTAAAACAAGGTCGATAATGGTAAAGAATACATTATCGATTCACCTCGGGGCATTGGAATGACACCCGGCTAGGGATACCTCTACCGTAAAACAGAGGTCTTATCCATCGCTTTCTCTCAGATTACCAAATTCCCAGCCCCGATTTATTAAATAAAAAATTTTTATTACGTGTCGATTGTCAAGCTGCTTAATCTGTTTTAAAAAAGGATGTCCAAAACATCGTCAGTAAAACATATTTTTGCTAGATGGCATACTATCTTAAGCATTTTTGAATTTGATATTTGAGGCACATGAAAAGGAGACGAGAATTCTATCCCCGACTTCTTAACCCGTGAATTTCTTACGTAAATGCCTCGCAAAACAAAAAGATAAAGGAAAGTCTCCAACCTCCTCCCCGAAAAAACCTTATGCATAACTCAAAACCTATTAAAACTTGGTACGATGCATTTCCGGAACAATGAGAGTGAAATCCCTTCTATTGATAGAACTCAGGAAGTTCAGAATGGCCCTCTCCATCTCTCGAGCATCCTTCGTCCATCCAAAACACCCCCAGCCTCCTCCAAGCTTTTCATAACTCTTTGCAGAAACTAAGGAAGTACTCAAAGAAAGGAAAATAAGGTAAAATAGTTTACGGGAAAAAATATCAAGAAAGATTTCAAAAACCGGAGGAAGGAGAATCTACCTCAAAACCCTTCCTCAAAGACAACTTTTACAAATCGGGATAGTTCTCGTGTTGGCGCTTACACAACCTAAGAAAACTGAGACTTCGTAATATTTTGTTAAAACCGCCTCACAAAACATTATAACAATAGCAACAAGGGTATCATGATGAAAATCCCTATGTCTCCATACAAAATATCTTTGGCAAAAACTCGGTTCTATAAACCTCGGGATCGTACTAAAACTTCACCTTATTACCGCACAATCCCTGAGGTCACAGTGCTCCGCCGAATTCAAACATTTCTTTTATAAAAATGAGCAAGCCGAGCCCTCTTATTCAACCATTAAGATTCTAAAGGTTCTTAGTCCTCGGATCGGAATCAAGATCTATCGAAACACAAAGCCTTCCCCATTAGCTTTAACAACACCTTCCCACATCAGAAAACCTTCAATTACCGGGATTACCAATGTGCATGGTTCTCCACCTTTTTAATACAAAATAATAGATTGTCTCATTCATGGCTTATCTATTTTTAACACCAAAACCATACAAACGCCAGGAAAATTACCATCATGGCTCGCGCATTGGGGGAAGTTCTATGCGCTCTTCCAAGGAAATCCTCCACCCGTACATTACAAAAAGTTATAATACCTTTCGAACCCATTACAAACCCTCAGATCTAGAAAGGCGTTGCCCGCCTTATGCTTGTTTTCAATGAAGTTCTATCTTCCTTGGGTCCCAATGGTTTCTTGAAACAAACCAGGATCAAGGGGGATTGGTCCTCCGTTAGCAAATTTAAAATCGGTGGTGGTCTAACTTTAATACGCTACGGCCTATTCTCGAACTACCCATCAAAGAATGGTTGAAAAGAATTCTAGAACACTGGTACCATGACTACATGGGGCAGTACAATCCCAGCTCCTCGCTCGAAAATCACAGGCAAATTCCTTGCTTGTTTCGCCTAAACCCCTCGAAGATTATGTCTTCGTATCCTACGACAACTAGACGATAGGGATGTCCTCAAGCCTCTATTACTTGAACATGAATCAAGCAGGCTTCCTCCATTCACCTCAGATGATGATGAAGAAGATGTTGGTTTCCTTAAAAAAAAAAAAAAAAAAAAAAAAAAAAAAAAAAAAAAAAAAAAAAATGATCATATTATATCACCGCCTTCAAACTTCAACAAATCGAGACACCACAACAACGGGACAAATTCTCGGATCAAAAAAAGAAAAGGTCAAAAGTCATCAACAATGTAAAGCAATACTATTCATCACCAGTAAAAAGCATCAAAAGACAAAAGATAAAACAAAGGTAAAGCAGAGACGCTTTGTTCATCAAATTCTTCGACTTGACAAAGACCACTCTTCACCGCCTATAAATAGAGGCTCCTCCTTCGCCTCTAGGCAGAGCATAACACAAAGAATACAAGCTCCTCTAAAATCTCTCTCTCTCTCACAAAAAATTGTAACACTCTTTAAGTTTTAAAGTTTCATCCAAGACTCTCTCGTAAGTCCTCGTTTCCGTAAAACCATGGCCGGCTCAACCGCCTTACTTTACTTTATGCTTTCGCTTTAAGTTTTCGCTTATATGTTAAAATCCCCTGATCCTTGGTTGATCCTGGTAACATCTAGAGCCATTGGGGTGTGATTATATTTGTTCTTTATAAACCTTGTTCTTAAGTATTCCAGTACTTTCCAGCTTCTCAAAACTTGTTTATCCGTCCTATTTGTTACCTCGCTTGTTTAAACGTTTGTAGAGGCGGTAAGTCCCAAGTGAGGGCAAATGGACCATAAGGCCAGTTTACCTAAACGGCGGGGTAGGTTATAGGCTTTTATCCGGTTTATTTTCCTGGACTAAGTTCGGTTCTTAAGCATGAGTTCTATTTGGAACAGAGGTACTCCATCCTCTTCTCATGGTAGTAGTGGTAAAGCCAATAAACCGGTTAAAAATAACACCTTTACTATAGAAAATCTTGAGCAAAATATTGATAATTGGGAGATACCCAAAGTTAGTAAAGACCGGATCTATAAAATGAGTAGATATAATATCTTTAAAACCGACTATGTTATCAAAAACCCAAGAACGAGATATCCATTTAACAAAACCCGTTGATACTATAAAATTATTTTCAGCAGAAACACTTTGAAAAAAACACGTCGAAAAAGGTTATCGTTACATCCATATAAGGTCGGGTTCAAGTCGGCTTAAAACCTCTTACTAAAGAAGGATTGAATTCTTCTGTTCTTGTTGCCCTTAGAGATGGACGATTTAAAGACTTTAATGATTCCCTTTAGGAACCATAGAGTCAAGTTTATGTATGGGTCCGAGCCTCTTTTGATTGTTACCCTAACTTCGATGTCTCGTTAAGTGATAAGAATATCTTATCTTCTTTGCTCTTACAAATTAAAACTCATAACTATAAAATGTATGATGGTTCTATTCCAAGAGCTTTAATTTATAAAATCCATTACAAAGCCATGATGTCTCGCCTTTAATACCGGAAATAAACAACAAAGCATAAAAGGAGAAACCCTTCTCCTCCAAATGCACTCTCTAGATCTAACATAAAAATTCCTAAACCAATACAATGGAATGATGTCGGCCTTTCCCGAAGATCGGCTCCTCAAGGAGCCGCCGAACCCGAAGTCGACCACCACCAACCGTAACCTAATACCGACCTGAAAGAGTCATACAATACTCGATGGTAGTGTTAAGCTCGCCTTTAAGTAAGCACTAGCTCTAGGTATTCGACTATTCCTCCGTTGAAAACTTAGGACTCGTCTTCTCGAATTCCTTCCGAAAGTAACATGCACTATAAACGACAAATTAGTTGTCCCAAAACCAATTACCCGGAAAGACCAAGGTATTCTACCTCGTATTTACCTTCGCCTTCCATTCAAAATGTCAATATAGAACCCGTGTTCCACACCCGGCTTATGCCGAAAGACAGCCTCCTCCGACTCACCCTCGCCCTCGCTCATAACCGAGAATATCTCTAATGAACTTAATGTCCTCGAAAAGGATTTTGAGATTAATAGAGATTTAGTTCACAAAGACTTCTATGCTCCACATAACCTCTCGAAGAGAACATGGTTCTTCGAGCACTTTCTGACATTCGAAAGAAGATCCAAGAAAGCTATTACACTTTATTAAGCAATATAAAACCCATATTCTTTTCTTCGATTGGTTTGAGCTATATAGTCTCGATAATAACATTGATTATCCCTTTAAAACTATAGAACCAATTAACACCATTAGAAGAACACCTGTCTGGGAAACTCCGGATGGCACCGCTCAAAATGACCATCCTCCTTAAGACGCATCACCTTCCCAATAGGCGATCAAAAGGTAGAGGCCTCTCCTCTTAAAAAAACCTCAGAAGAAGCCACCACAAACCTTAAGAATATTGTCCTACAAAACAATTTTACTAACATTAGTCTTAACACCCTAGGAAAACAAATTTTCTTGACAGAGAAACAAAGCCTTAAATCGTAGACGAGTCTAGTCTCTACTCCTTTAGAAAAAAGCCTCCGAAATCCGATTTTTAAACCATTTCCGCATTTCACAAAAGGCTCAAAATGAAGTTACCACTTCACGAACCGAATTTCTTCAAGCTATTAGAGACCAAATTAAAAGTGGTCAACCTTCTACTTCAAAAATAGCCAGAGGAAGAGACAGCCTCGTAATAACACTTGTAATGTCCTCGATTTAAGTGACAATACCGAACCCGAGACTAGTCCCAAAACACCCGAACTAGCAAAACTATCTTGGCAAAGTACCGCACCACTTGATATTATTCCTATAAGGTCTAGTGAAGCCCGGATCGGAAGCCAACCAAACACAATTGTCCACCCAAAATATAATGCCTCTTCTATCTACGAATGGAATATAGATGGCATGAAGTGAACACCAAATCTCGAACCTCTTACAAAGAAATGACGATGGCTTCAAATGCTTACAAAACCCAACTCGGTACGTCGATAAAAACAGCTATGAACTCCTAATCGCAGCTTCTCGGCCGCCTAAAAGGATGGTGGGATTTCTATCTCACTAAAGAACAAAGAATCGGACATCTTGAATGCTATCCAAACAACTCAAGATGGGGTTCCCATTCTTAACCTAAATGGAGACCCAATTCAAGATTCTCGTTTCAACCCTCATATTTACCTTATCACTCCATTTCATTCGAGATTCCTCCCATCTCGTAGACAAAAATGCGCATCTTTTGTCTAATCTAAGATGCAAAAAACTTAGTGATTTCAAGTGGTATAAAAATACTTTCCTAACCAGGGTCATGCTTAGAGAAGATTCTAACCAACCCTTTTGGAAAGAAAAGTTCCTAGCAGGTCTTCCAACCATTTTAGGAGAAAAGGTTCGAAATAGAATCCGCGAGGATTTTGGAGAACATATTATCCCTTATGATAGGCTAACTTATGGTGAGTTAGTTAGTGTAACCTCCAAACAAGGCCTTCAAATATGTCAAGATTTGAAGCTTCAAAAAACACCTAAAAAAGGAGTTAAAAGAAACGAAGAGGGAATTAGGTTCCTTCGCCAAAGAATTTGATATCTCTTCCCTCCGTACAAGTATTTGTAAAGGAAACCGTAGTAAGCCAACTCATTACCAAAAACCCTTCAAATCACGAAAATTCTATAAGAAGGTTGAGAAAGTCTTCCATAAAAACCCTTTGAACAACGAAAATGGAAGCCTCATAAGAAACACCAACAAACCCACCACAAAACCCGACCTTAAAAACATAACTTGTTTCAAGTGTGGTAAAAAGGGTCACACAAACTAGATTTTGTAGAGTGTCTAATAAAATCCAAAACCTCGACCTAGATGATGAAACTCTAGGAAGAATTTCAACTCTTTTAGTAGAGTCTTCGATGAAGAAACCGAATCTTATAACTCACCGAGAATTATGGTCCTCGGGATGATGACATAGATTCCTCCTCTTCAGCCTAATAATGAGGATTATACCCTAAACGTCCTCACCAAAGAACAAAACCTCATATTAGATGTTATTCAGATATTAATAATCCCGATCTTCAAAAACAATACCTTGAACGACTTCGTAAATCCCTTCAAGAAAATCCCCGGAGAAAAGGACCCTACCCCTCCTTCTTCAAGCACCGAATCATACAACCTCACCTCTATTTTAGAAAAGAGAAGTTCTAGGAAGAGACCGAAAAAAAACCATACAGACCTTCAGACTCAAGTTAAAACCATTAAAGCCGATATAAAAGAACTTAAAACTAAGCAACAACAAGACTCACCATTATCCAACTTCTCACTTCCCAAATGGTCCCGTATATCCCTAGTGAAAGTGATCCCGATGATATCCCGCAGGGAGAACAAAGCCCAAAAGTCCCGTAAGATTTCCTTTTGTTTTAAGAGAAATCAGCCTCTAGGAAGTATTACATAAAAATTACACTTGAATTCTCTAGTGACTTCAAAATCAATACTATAGCTTTGTTCGATACCGGAGCGGATTTAAATTGCATAAAATCCAGCCTTGTTCCAAAGCGCTTTCACCGTAAAACCTCGGAAAAGCTTACCTCGCTAATAACACCAAAATGCACATAGAAGGAAAAACAGATGCTAACATCTTAAATCAAGGCTTTTCCCTAAAAAACCATTTTGTTCTCGTTACCAATATGCACCATACGCTTATCTTAGGAACACCTTTCATAAACCCGATAACACCTTACAATGTCAATCATGATGGAATATCCTTCAAAACCAAAGATAAAAGGCTTAATTTCCTTTTCCTAGAAAAGCCCAAAACCGTAAATCTCAACATTATAAAGGCTAGCTCCATTTATTACAATGAAATAAATTCTCTTATTAACCGAAAACATAATGACGTGCATGATCTAAAACAGAAATACATTTACAAAAAATTGAGGATCAATTACAAGGTAATGCTCTAAAAACTCGGATAGCCGACTTCCAAAGCCTCCTTGAACGAGAAGTTTGCTTCGAGCTTCCAAATGCCTTCCGGAATAGAAAACAACACATGGTCGATTTACCTTATGAACCGGACTTTGATGAAAAGAATATCCCTACCAAAGCCCGACCAACCCAAATGAATGCCGACCTAGAACGCCACTGTCGA
The DNA here is from genome assembly GCA_947646795.1 of Beta lomatogona. NCBI lineage: Eukaryota > Viridiplantae > Streptophyta > Magnoliopsida > Caryophyllales > Amaranthaceae > Beta > Beta lomatogona. Next base: position 19,670 of record CANSNZ010001141.1, read on the forward strand.
GAAGAGATTAGATTTCTCGAAAGTAAAGGCTTAATTTCCAAGTCTCGTTCTCCTTGAGCCGTGCGGCATTCTACGTTAACAAAGCTTCGGAGATTGAACGAGGTACACCTAGGCTAGTTATAAATTATAAACCTCTTAACGATGCCCTTCGTTGGATCCGTTATCCAATACCCAATAAAAAGGATCTAATGCAAAAGTTACACCATGCCTTTATCTTCTCAAAATTTGATATGAAATCCGGATTTTGGCAGATACGTATCAAGCCACAACACCGATATAAAACCGCTTTTACCGTTCCTTTCGCCGCATTGAATGGAATGTTATGCCCTTCGGCCTTAAAAATGCACCCTCTCGAGTATCAAAGGATTATGAATGATATATTCAATCCTTATTCAGATTTTTGTATTGTCTACATTGATGACGTACTAATTTTCTCAAGCACGATCGACCAAAGATTTTAAAAAACCTAAAGACTTTTTTCTATCTAATTAAGAAAAATGGTCTTGTTATTTCAAGGCAAAAAGATTTCTCTATTTCAAACTACGATTAGGTTTCTCGCCAAATTGTGTCATGTGGCACTATCACCCCAATTGATAGGTCTTTGCAGCTCACTAGTAAGTTTCCCGATAAAATCATAGACAAAACCCAACTACAGAGGTTTCTTGGTAGTTTAAACTATGTCTTAGATTTTTATCCAAATCTTTGCAGAACTGCAAAACCTCTCCATAATAGACTCAAGAAAAACCCACCGCCTTGGTCGAGGTCCATACCCAGTGCCGTTAGAACAATAAAGGCTCGTGTCTTAGAAATTCCTCGCCTTAGCCTAGCAAACCCCGACCTACCTAAAATTGTCGAGACAGATGCTAGTGACAAAGGCTATGGAGGTATCTTAAAACAAGTCGATAATGGTAAAGAATACATTATCGATTCACCTCGGGCATTGGAATGACACCCAGCTTAAAATACTCTACCGTAAAACAGAGGTCTTATCCATTGTTCTCTCGGATTACCAAATTCCACCCGATTTATTAAATAAAAAGTTTTTATTACGTGTTGATTGTCAAGTCGCTAACTGCTTTTAAAAAAGGATGTCCAAAACATTGCAGTAAAACATATTTTTGCTAGATGGCAGCCTATCTTAAGCATTTTTGAATTTGATATTGAGCACATAAAAGGAGACGAGAATTCTATCCCCGACTTCTTAACCCGTGAATTTCTTACGTAAATGCCTCGCAAAACAAAAGATAAAGGAAAGTCTCAACCTCCTCCCGGAAAAAACCTTATGCACAACTCAAAAACCTATTAAAACTTGGTACGATGCACCCGTAACAATGAGAGTGAAACCTCTTCTATCGATAGAACTCAGAAGTTCGAGAATGGCTCCTCTCCATCTCTCGAGCATCCTTCGTCCATCCAAAAACACCCCCAGCCTCCTCCAAGCTTTTCATAACTCTTTGCAAAACCAAGGAAGTACCAAAGAAAGCAGCAGCAGCAGAAGGTAAAATAGCTTACAGGAAAAATATCGTTGTTATTTCAAAACCAGAGGAAGGAGAATCTTCCTCAAAAACCCTTCCTCAAAAACAACTTTACAAAATCGATAGTTCTCGTGTCAGTGCTTACACAACCTAAGAAAACCGAGACTTCGTAATATTTTGTTAAAACCGCCTCACAAAACATTATAACAATAGAACAAGGGTATCATGATGAAAATCCCTATGTCTCCATACAAAATATCTTTGGCAAAAACTCGGTTCTATAAACCTTGGGATCGTACTAAAACTTCGCTTATTACCGTACAATCCTCGAGGTCACAGTTCCGCCGAATTCAAACATTTCTTTTATAAAAATGAGCAAGCCGAGCCCTCTTATTCAACCATTAAAATTCTAAAGGTTCTTAGTCCTCGAGGATCGGAATCAAGATCTATCGAAACACAAAGCCTTCCCCATTACCTTTAACAACACCTTCCCACATTGTAAAACCTTTAATTACCGGGATTACCAACAGCATGGTTCTCCACCTTTTTAATACAAAATAATAGATTGTCTCATTCATGGCTTATCTATTTCAACACCAAAACCATACAAATTGAAAAATTACCATCATGGTCTTGCGCATTGGTGGAAGTTCTATGGCTCTTCCAAAGGAAATCCTCACACCCGCACATTACAAAAAGTTATAATACCTTTCGAACCCAATACAAACCCTCAAATCTAGAAAGGCGTTTTCCCGCCTTATGTTTGTTTTCAATGAAGTTCTATCTTCCTTGGGTCCGTCAATGGTTTCTTGAAACAAACCAGGATCAAGGGGGATGGGTCCTCCGTGAGAAAATTTAAAATCGTGTGGTGGTCTAACTTTAACACGCCTACGCCTATTCTCGAACCAACCATCAAAGAATGGTTGAAAAAGAATTGGAACACGAGTACCATGACTACCGGGCCGCACAATCCCAGCCTCCTTGCTCGAAAATCACAGTAAATTCCTTGCTTCGCATCGCCTAAAACCCCGAAGATTATGCTCGTGATCCTACGACAACTAGCCGATAAGTATGTCCGAAGCCTCTATTACTTCGAACATGAATCAACAAGACAGCCCTCCTCCATTCACCTCATGATGATGAAGAAGATGCCGGTTTCCGCACTTAAAAAAAAAAAAAAAAAAAAAAAAAAAAAAAATAAATATATATATATAAAATTATATCACTGCCTTCAAGCTTCAACAAAACGAGACACCACAACAACGGACAAATTTCTCGCATCAAAACAAAGAAAAGGTCAAAAGTCATCAACAAAGATAAAGCAATACTATTCATCGCCAGTAAAAAGCATCAAAAGACAAAAAGATAAAACAAAGGTAAAGCAGAGACAGCTTGTTCATCAACAAAGCTCTTCGACTTGACAAAGACCACTCTTCACCGCCTATAAATAGAGGCTCCTCCTTCGCCTCTAGGGAGAGCATAACACAAAGAATAGAAGCTCCTCTAAAAATCTCTCTCTCCCCCCTTTCTCTCACATAAAATTGTAACACTCTTTAAGTTTTAAAGTTTCTTCCAAGACTCTCTCGTAAGTCCTGTTCAGAAAACCACGGCCGGCTCAACCGCCTTACTTTACTTTATGCTTTCGCTTTAAGTCTTCGGCTTATATGTTAAAATCCCCGCATCCTTTCGGGTGTGATTATATTTGTTCTTTATAAAACTTGCTCTTAAGTATTCGCATTTCCAGCTTCTCAAAACTTGTTTATCCGTCCTATTTGTTACTCGCTTGTTTAAACGCTTGTAGAGGCGGTAAGTCCCGAGTGAGGCAAATGACCATAAGGCTACAGCTACCTAAACGGCGGGGTAGGTTATAGGACTTTTATCCGGTTTAATCTCTGGACTAAGTTCGGCTCTTAAGCATGAAGTTCTATTTGGAACAAGAGGTACTCCATCCTCTTCTCATGGTAGGAGTGGTAAAGCCAATAAACCGGTTAAAAATAACACCTTTACTATAGAAAATCTCGAGCAAAATATTGATAATTGGGAGATACCCAAAGTTAGTAAAGACCAGATCTATAAAATGAGTAGATATAATATCTTTAAAACCGACTATGTTATCAAAACCCAAGAACGAGATATCCATTTAACAAAACCCGTTGATACTATAAAATTATTTTCAGCAAACACTTTGAAAAAACATGTCGAAAAAAGGTTATCGTTACATCCATATAGGGTGGGTTCAAGTCGGCTTAAAACCTCTTACTAAAGAAGGATTGAATTCTTCCGTTTCTGTTGCCCTTAGAGATGGACGATTTAAAGACTTTAATGATTCCCCTTTAGGAACCATAGAGTCAAGTTTATGTATGGGTCCAGCCTCTTTTGATTGTTACCCTAACTTCAGTTGTCTCGTTAAGTGATAAGAATATCTTATCTTCTTTCGCTCTTACAAATTAAAACTCATAACTATAAAATGTATGATGGTTCTATTCCAAAGAGCTTTAATTTATAAAATCCATTACAAAGCCATGATGTCTCCGCCTTTAATACCGGAAATAAACAACAAAGCATAAAAGGAGAAACCCTTCTCCTCCAAAGCACCTCTCTAGATCTAACATAAAAATTCCTAAACCAATACAATGGAACGATGTCAGCTCTTCCCGAAGATCGTTCCTCAAGGAGCCGCCGAACCCGAAGTACGCCACCACCAACCGTAACCTAATACCGACCTTGAAAGAGTCATACAATACTCGATGGTAGTGTTAAGCTCGCCTTTAACGTAAGCACTAGCTCTAGGTATTCGCACTATTCCTCCGTTGAAAACTTAGGACCGGTCTTCTCGAATTCCTTCCGAAAGTAACATGCGCTATAAACGACAAATTAGTTGTCCCAAAACCAATTACCCGGAAAGACCAAGGTATTCTACCTCGCATTTACCTTCGCCTTCCATTCAAAATGTTGAATATAGAACCCGAGTTCCACACCCGGCTTATGCCGAAAGACAGCCTCCTCCGGACTCACCCTCGCCCTCGGCTCATAACCGAGAATATCTCTAATGAACTTAATGTCCTTGAAAAGGATTTTGAGATTAATAGAGATTTAGTTCACAAAGACTTCTATGCTCCACATAACCTCTCGAAGAGAACATGGTTCTTCGAGCACTTTCTTGAAATTCGAAAGAAGATCCAAGAAAGCTATTACAGCTTTATTAAGCAATATAAAACCCATATTCTTTTCTTTGATTGGCTTGAGCTATATAGTTCTGATAATAACATTGATTATCCCTTTAAAACTATAGAACCAATTAACACCATTAGAAGAACACCTGCCTGGGAAACTCCGGATGGCACCGCTCAAAATGACCATCCTCCTTAAGACAGCATCACCTTCCCAATAGGCGATCAAAAGGTAGAGGCCTCTCCTCTTAAAAAACCTCAGGAAGAAGCCACCACAAACCTTAAGAATATTGTCCTACAAAACAATTTTACTAACATTAGCCTTAACACCCTAGGAAAACAAATTTTCTGACAGAGAAACAAAGCCTTAAATCGTAGACGAGTCTAGTCTCTACTCCTTTAGAAAAAGCCTCCGAAATCCGATTTTTAAACCATTTCGTATTTCACAAAAGGCTCAAAATGAAGTTACCACTTCACGAACCGAATTTCTTCAAGCTATTAGAGACCAAATTAGAAGGTGGTCAACCTTCTACTTCAAAAATAGCAGAGGAAGAGACAGCTCGGAATAACACTTGTAATGTCCTCGATTTAAGTGACAATACCGAACCCGAGACTAGTCCCAAAACACCCGAACTAGCAAAACTATCTTCGCAAAGTACTCGCACCACTTGATATTATTCCTATAAGGTCTAGTGAAGCCCAGATCGGAAGCCAACCAAACACAATTGTCCACCCAAAATATAATGCCTCTTCTATCTACGAATGGAATATAGATGGCATGAAGTGAACACCAAATCTTGAACCTCTTACAAAGAAATGACGATGGCTTCAAATGCTTACAAAACCCAATCCGGTACGTCGATAAAACAAGCCATGAGCTCCTAATTGCAGCTTCTTCCGCCGCCTAAAAGGATGGTGGGATTTCTATCTCACTAAAGAACAAAGAATCGGACATCTTGAATGCTATCCAAACAATCGAAGATGGGGTTCCCATTCTTAACCTAAATGGAGACCCAATTCAAGATTCTCGTTTCAACCCTCATATTTACCTTATCACTCCATTTCATTCGAGATTCCTCCCATCTCGTAGACAAAAATGCGATCTTTTGTCTAATCTAAGATGCAAAAAACTTAGTGATTTCCAAAGTGGTATAAAAATACTTTCCTAACCAGGGTCATGCTTAGAGAAGATTCTAACCAACCCTTTTGGAAAGAAAAGTTCCTAAGGTGTCTTCCAACCATTTTAGGAGAAAAGGTTCGAAATAGAATCCGCGAGGATTTTGGAGAACATATTATCCCTTATGATAGGCTAACTTATGGTGAGTTAGTTAGTGTAACCCTCCAAACAAGGCCTTCAAATATGTCAAGATTTGAAGCTTCAAAAACACCTAAAAAAGGAGTTAAAAGAAACGAAGAGGGAATTAGGTTCCTTCGCCAAAGAATTTGATATCTCTTCCCCTCGTACAAGTATTTGTAAAGGAAACCGTAGTAAGCCAACTCATTACCAAAAACCCTTCAAATCACGAAAATTCTATAAGAAGGTCGAGAAAGTCTTCCATAAAAACCCTTTGAACAACGAAAATGGAAGCCTCATAAGAAACACCAACAAACCCACCACAAAACCCGACCTTAAAAACATAACTTGTTTCAAGTGTGGTAAAAAGGGTCACACACCCTAGATTTTGTAGAGTGTCTAATAAAATCCAAAACCTCGACCTAGATGATGAAACTCTAGGAAGAATTTCACTCTTTTAGTAGAGTCTTCTCGATGAAGAAACCGAATCTTATAACTCACCTGAGAATTATGGTCCTCGTGGATGATGACATAGATTCCTCCTCTTCAACTAATAATGAGGATTATACCCTAAACGTCCTCACCAAAGAACAAAACCTCATATTAGATGTTATTCGAGGATATTAATAATCCCGATCTTCAAAAACAATACCTTGAACGACTTCGTAAATCCCTTGAAGAAAATCCCTGGAGAAAAGGACCCTACCCCTCCTTCTTCAAGCACCGAATCATACAACCTCACCTCTATTTTAGAAAAGAGAAGTTCTAGGAAGAGACCAAAAAAAACCATACAGACCTTCAGACCGAAGTTAAAACCATTAAAGCCGATATAAAAGAACTTAAAACTAAGCAACAACAAGACTCAACCATTATCCAACTTCTCACTTCCCAAATGGTCCCGTATATCCCTAGTGAAAGTGATCCCGATGATATCCCGCAGGGAGAACAAAGCCCAAAAGTCCCTTAAGATTTCCTTTTGTTTTAAGAGAAATCGCCTCTAGGAAGTATTACATAAAAATTACACTTGAATTCTCTAGTGACTTCAAAATCAATACTATAGCTTTGTTCGATACCGGAGCGGATTTAAATTGCATAAAATCCAGCCTTGTTCCAAAGCGCTTTCACCGTAAAACCCTCGGAAAAGCTTACCTCTCGCTAATAACACCAAAATGCACATAGAAGGAAAAACAGATGCTAACATCTTAAATCAAGGCTTTTCCCTAAAAAACCATTTTGTTCTCATTACCAATATGCACCATACGGTTATCTTAGGAACACCTTTCATAAACCCGATAACACCTTACAATGTCAATCATGATGGAATATCCTTCAAAACCAAAGATAAAAGGCTTAATTTCCTTTTCCTAGAAAAGCCCAAAGACCGGAAATCTCAACATTATAAAGGCTAGCTCCATTTATTACAATGAAATAAATTCTCTTATTAACCGAAAACGTAATGACGTGCATGATCTAAAACAGAAATACATTTACAAAAATTGAGGATCAATTACAAGGTAATGCTCTAAAACTCGTATAGCCGACTTCCAAAGCCTCCTTGAACGAGAAGTTTGCTACGAGCTTCCAAATGCCTTCCGGAATAGAAAACAACACATGGTCGATTTACCTTATGAACCGGACTTTGATGAAAAGAATATCCCTACCAAAGCCCGACCAACCCAAATGAATGCCGACCTAGAACGCCACTGTCGAGAAGAGATTAGATTTCTCGAAAGTAAAGGCTTAATTTCCAAGTCTCGTTCTCCTTGAGCCGTGCGGCATTCTACGTTAACAAAGCTTCGTAGATTGAACGAGGTACACCTAGGCTAGTTATAAATTATAAACCTCTTAACGATGCCCTTCGTTGGATCCGTTATCCAATACCCAATAAAAAGGATCTAATGCAAAAGTTACACCATGCCTTTATCTTCTCAAAATTTGATATGAAATCCGGATTTTGGCGATACGCATCAAGCCACAACACCGATATAAAACCGCTTTACCGTTCCTTTTGGCCGCATGAATGGAATGTTATGCCCTTTGGTCTTAAAAATGCACCCTTCCGAGTATCAAAGGATTATGAATGATATATTCAATCCTTATTCGGATTTTTGTATTGTCTACATTGATGACGTACTAATTTTCTCAAGCACGATCCACCAAAGATTTTAAAAACCTAAAGACTTTTTTCTATCTAATTAAGAAAAATGGTCTTGTTATTTCGGCAAAAAAAGATTTCTCTATTTCAAACTACGATTAGGTTTCTCGGCCAAATTGTGTCATGTGGTACTATCACCCCAATTGATAGGTCTTTGCAGCCTCACTAGTAAGTTTCCCGATAAAATCATAGACAAAACCCAACTACAGAGGTTTCTTGGTAGTTTAAACTATGTCTTAGATTTTTATCCAAATCTTTGCGTAATCGCAAAACCTCTCCATAATAGACTCAAGAAAAACCCACCGCCTTGGTCGAGGTCCATACCCAGGCCGTTAGAACAATAAAGGCTCGTGTCTTAGAAATTCCTCGCCTTAGCCTAGCAAACCCCGACCTACCTAAAATTGTTGAGACAGATGCTAGTGACAAAGGCTATGGAGGTATCTTAAAACAAGTCGATAATGGTAAAGAATACATTATCGTATTCACCTCGGGGCATTGGAATGACACCCAGCTTAAAATACTCTACCGTAAAACAGAGGTCTTATCCATTGTTCTCTCGTATTACCAAATTCCAGCCGATTTATTAAATAAAAAGTTTTTATTACGTGTTGATTGTCAAGTCAAGCAACTGCTTTTTAAAAAAGGATGTCCAAAAACATTGTCAGAAACATATTTTTGCTAGATGGCAGCCTATCTTAAGCATTTTTGAATTTGATATTGAGCACATAAAAGGAGACGAGAATTCTATCCTCGACTTCTTAACCCGTGAATTTCTTGCGTAAATGCCTCGCAAAACAAAAGATAAAGGAAAGTCTCAACCTCCTCCCGAAAAAAACCTTATGCACAACTCAAAAACCTATTAAAACTTGGTACGATGCAGTCCGTAACAATGAGAGTGAAACCTCTTCTATTGATAGAACTCGGGAAGTTCAGAATGGCTCCTCTCCATCTCCGAGCATCCTTCGTCCATCCAAAAACACCCCCAGCCTCCTCCAAGCTTTTCATAACTCTTTGCAAAACCAAGGAAGTACCAAAGAAAGCAAAGCAGCAGAAGGTAAAACAGTTACAGGAAAAAATATCAAGTGTTATTTCAAAACCAAGAGGAAGGAGAATCTTCCTCAAAAACCCTTCCTCAAAAACAACTTTACAAAACCGGTAGTTCTCGGTGTGGCTTACACAACCTAAGAAAACCGAGACCTCGTAATATTTTGTTAAAACCGCCTCACAAAACATTATAACAATAGAACAAGGGTATCATGATGAAAATCCCTATGTCTCCATACAAAATATCTTTGGCAAAAAACCGGTTCTATAAACCTTGGGATCGTACTAAAACTTCGGCTTATTACCGCACAATCCTTCGAGGTCACAGCTCCGCCGAATTCAAACATTTCTTTTATAAAAATGAGCAAGCCGAGCCCTCTTATTCAACCATTAAAATTCTAAAGGTTCTTAGTCCTCGGGACTGGAATCAAGATCTATCGAAACACAAAGCCTTCCCCATTACCTTTAACAACACCTTCCCACATTGAAAAACCTTTAATTACCGGGATTACCAACGTGCATGGTTCTCCACCTTTTTAATACAAAATAATAGATTGTCTCATTCATGGCTTATCTATTTCAACACCAAAACCATACACCAATTAAAAATTACCATCATGGTTTGCGCATTGGTGGAAGTTCTATGGCTCTTCCAAAGGAAATCCTACACCCGCACATTACAAAAAGTTATAATACCTTTAGAACCCAATACAAACCCTCAAATCTAGAAAGGCGTTTTCCCGCCTTATGTTTGTTTTCAATGAAGTTCTATCTTCCTTGGGTCCGTCAATGGTTTCTTGAAACAAACCAGGATCAAGGGGGATGGGTCCTCCGAGAGAAAATTTAAAATCGTGGTGGTCTAACTTTAACACGCCACACGCCTATTCTTCAACCAACCATCAAAGAATGGTTGAAAAAGAATTGTAACACAGTACCATGACTACCGGGCCGAACAATCCCAGCTCCTCGCTCGAAAATCACAGCAAATTCCTTGCTTGCATCGCCTAAAACCCCGAAGATTATGCTCGTATCCTACGACAACTAGCCGATAAGATGTCCGAAGCCTCTATTACTCGAACATGAATCAACAAAGCAGCCTCCTCCATTCACCTCGGTGATGATGAAGAAGATGCTCGGTTTCCAGCACTTAAAAAAAAAAAAAAAAAAAAAAAAAAAAAAAAAAAAGATTATATCATATAAGTCTTTCAAGCTTCAACAAATTGAGACACCACAACAACGGGACAAATTTCGCATCAAAATAAAGCAAAAGGTCAAAAGTCATCAACAAAGTATAAAGCAATACTATTCATCAGCAGTAAAAAGCATCAAAAGACAAAAGATAAAACAAATGGTAAAGCAGGAGACACCTTGTTCATCAACACTCTCTTCGACTTGACAAAGACCACTCTTCACCGCCTATAAATAGAGGCTCCTCCTTCGCCTCTAGGGAGAGCATAACACAAAGAATAGAAGCTCCCTAAAAATCTCTCTCTCCCTCTTTCTCTCACATAAAATTGTAACACTCTTTTAAGTTTTAAAGTTTCTTCCAAGACTCTCTCGTAAGTCCGTTTCAGAAAACCATGGCCGGTTCAACCGCCTTACTTTACTTTATGCTTTCTGTTTTAAGTTTTCGCTTATATGTTAAAATCCCCGCATCCTGCCGCTTTGGGTGTGATTATATTTGTTCTTTATAAAACTTGTTCTTAAGTATTCAGGACTTTCCAGCTTCTCAAAACTTGTTTATCTGTCCTATTTGTTACCTCGCTTGTTTAAACGTTTGTAGAGGCGGTAAGTCCCGAGTGAGGCAATCGACCATAAGGCTACAGCTACCTAAACGGCGGGTAGGTTATGGGGCTTTTATCCGGTTTATTTTCTCGGACTAAGTTCGGTTCTTAAGCATGAGTTCTATTTGGAACAAGAGGTACTCCATCCTCTTCTCATGGTAGTAGTGGTAAAGCCAATAAACCGGTTAAAAATAACACCTTTACTATAGAAAATCTTGAGCAAAATATTGATAATTGGGAGATACCCAAAGTTAGTAAAGACCAGATCTATAAAATGAGTAGATATAATATCTTTAAAACCGACTATGTTATCAAAACCCAAGAACGAGATATCCATTTAACAAAACCCGTTGATACTATAAAATTATTTTCAAGGAAACACTTTGAAAAAACATGTCGAAAAAGGTTATCGTTACATCCATATAGGGTCGGGTTCAAGTCTAGCTTAAAACCTCTTACTAAAGAAGGATTGAATTCTTCTCGTTCTTGTTGCCCTTAGAGATGGACGATTTAAAGACTTTAATGATTCCCTTTTAGGAACCATAGAGTCAAGTTTATGTATGGGTCCAGCCTCTTTTGATTGTTACCCTAACTTCGGTGTCTCGTTAAGTGATAAGAATATCTTATCTTCTTTGCTCTTACAAATTAAAACTCATAACTATAAAATGTATGATGGTTCTATTCCAAAGAGCTTTAATTTATAAAATCCATTACAAAGCCATGATGTCCGCCTTTAATACTCGGAAATAAACAACAAAGCATAAAAGGAGAAACCCTTCTCCTCCAAACGAACCTCTCTAGATCTAACATAAAAATTCCTAAACCAATACAATGGAATGATGTCAGTCTTTCCCGAAGATGGTTCTCAAGGAGCCGCGAACCCGAAGTACAGCCACCAGCTCAACCCGTAACCTAATACCGACCTTGAAAGAGTCATACAATACTCGATGGTAGTGTTAAGCTCGCCTTTACGTAAGCACTAGCTCTAGGTATTCGACTATTCCTCCGTTGAAAACTTAGGACCGGCCTCTCTCGAATTCCTTCGAAAGTAACATGCGCTATAAACGACAAATTAGTTGTCCCAAAACCAATTACCCTGGAAAGACCAAGGTATTCTACCTCGATTTACCTTCGCCTTCCATTCAAAATGTTGAATATAGAACCCGTGTTCCACACCCGGCTTATGCCGAAAGACAAGCTCCTCCGGACTCACCCTCGACCTCGCCATAACCGAGAATATCTCTAATGAACTTAATGTCCTTGAAAAGGATTTTGAGATTAATAGAGATTTAGTTCACAAAGACTTCTATGCTCCACATAACCTCTCGAAGAGAACATGGTTCTTCGAGCACTTTCTGAAATTCGAAAGAAGATCCAAGAAAGCTATTACACCTTTATTAAGCAATATAAAACCCATATTCTTTTCTTTGATTGGTTTGAGCTATATAGTTCCGATAATAACATTGATTATCCCTTTAAAACTATAGAACCAATTAACACCATTAGAAGAACACCTGTCTGGGAAACTCCGGATGGCACCGTTCAAAATGACCATCCTCCTTAAGACGCATCACCTTCCCAATAAGGCGATCAAAAGGCAGAGGCCTCTCCTCTTAAAAAACCTCGAGAAGAAGCCACCACAAACCTTAAGAATATTGTCCTACAAAACAATTTTACTAACATTAGTCTTAACACCCTAGGGAAAACAGACTTTCTCGGACAGAGAAACAAAGCCTTAAATCGTAGACGAGTCTAGTCTCTACTCCTTTAGAAAAAGCCTCCGAAATCCGATTTTTAAACCATTTCCGATTTCACAAAAGGCTCAAAATGAAGTTACCACTTCACGAACTGAATTTCTTCAAGCTATTAGAGACCAAATTAGCGAGGTTGAACCTTCTACTTCAAAAATAGCAGAGGAAGAGACAGCTCGAATAACACTTGTAATGTCCTCGATTTAAGTGACAATACTCGAACCCGAGACTAGTCCCAAAACACCCGAACTAGCAAAACTATCTTGGCAAAGTACCGCACCACTTGATATTATTCCTATAAGGTCTAGTGAAGCCCGGGATCGGAAGCCAACCAAACACAATTGTCCAACCAAAATATAATGCCTCTTCTATCTACGAATGGAATATAGATGGCATGAGTGAACACCAAATCTCGAACCTCTTACAAAGAAATGACGATGGCTTCAAATGCTTACAAAACCCAACCGGTACGTCGATAAAACATTGCGGAGCTCCTAATTGCAGCTTCCGGCGCCTAAAAGGATGGTGGGATTTCTATCTCACTAAAGAACAAAGAATCGGACATCTTGAATGCTATCCAAACAACTCAAGACGGGGTTCCCATTCTTAACCTAAATGGAGACCCAATTCAAGATTCTCGTTTCAACCCTCATATTTACCTTATCACTCCATTTCATTGGAGATTCCTCCCATCTCGTAGACAAAAATGCGGATCTTTTGCCTAATCTAAGATGCAAAAAACTTAGTGATTTCCAAAGTGGTATAAAAATACTTTCCTAACCATGGTCATGCTTAGAGAAGATTCTAACCAACCCTTTTGGAAAGAAAAGTTCCTAAGCGTGTCTTCCAACCATTTTAGGAGAAAAGGTTCAAATAGAATCCGCGAGGATTTTGGAGAACATATTATCCCTTATGATAGGCTAACTTATGGTGAGTTAGTTAGTGTAACCTCCAAACAAGGCCTTCAAATATGTCAAGATTTGAAGCTTCAAAAACACCTAAAAAAGGAGTTAAAAGAAACGAAGAGGGAATTAGGTTCCTTCCGCCAAAGAATTTGATATCTCTTCCCCTCCGACAAGTACTTGTAAAGGAAACCGTAGTAAGCCAACTCATTACCAAAAACCCTTCAAATCACGAAAATTCTATAAGAAGGTTGAGAAAGTCTTCCATAAAAACCCTTTGAACAACGAAAATGGAAGCCTCATAAGAAACACCAACAAATCCACCACAAAACCCGACCTTAAAAACATAACTTGTTTCAAGTGTGGTAAAAAGGGTCACACAAACTAGATTTTGTAGAGTGTCTAATAAAATCCAAAACCTCGACCTAGATGATGAAACTCTAGGAAGAATTTCACTCTTTTAGTAGAGTCTTCCGATGAAGAAACTGAATCTTATAACTCACTGAGAATTATGGTCCTCGGGATGATGACATGGATTCCTCCTCTTCAGCCTAATAATGAGGATTATACCCTAAACGTCCTCACCAAAGAACAAAACCTCATATTAGATGTTATTCAGATATTAATAATCCCGATCTTCAAAAACAATACCTTGAACGACTTCGTAAATCCCTTGAAGAAAATCCCGGAGAAAAGGACCCTACCCCTCCTTCTTCAAGCACCGAACCATACAACCTCACCTCTATTTTAGAAAAGAGAAGTTCTAGGAAGAGACCGAGTAAAACCATACAGACCTTCAGATCGAAGTTAAAACCATTAAAGCCGATATAAAAGAACTTAAAACTAAGCAACAACAAGACTCACCATTATCCAACTTCTCACTTCCCAAATGGTCCCGGATATCCCTAGTGAAAGTGATCCCGATGATATCCCTGCAGGGAGAACAAAGCCCAAAAGTCCCGTAAGATTTCCTTTTGTTTTAAGAGAAATCAGTTCTAGGAAGTATTACATAAAAATTACACTTGAATTCTCTAGTGACTTCAAAATCAATACTATAGCTTTGTTCGATACCGGAGCGGATTTAAATTGCATAAAATCCAGCCTTGTTCCAAAGCGCTTTCACCGTAAAACCTCGGAAAAGCTCACCTCTCGCTAATAACACCAAAATGCACATAGAAGGAAAAACAGATGCTAACATCTTAAATCAAGGCTTTTCCCTAAAAACCATTTTGTTCTCGTTACCAATATGCACCATACGGTTATCTTAAGGAACACCTTTCATAAACCCGATAACACCTTACAATGTCAATCATGATGGAATATCCTTCAAAACCAAAGATAAAAGGCTTAATTTCCTTTTCCTAGAAAAGCCCAAAACCGTAAATCTCAACATTATAAAGGCTAGCTCCATTTATTACAATGAAATAAATTCTCTTATTAACCGAAAAACGTAATGACGTGCATGATCTAAAACAGGAAATACATTTACAAAAAAATTGAGGATCAATTACAAGGTAATGCTCTAAAAACTCGAGATAGCCGACTTCCAAAGCCTCCTTGAACGAGAAGTTTGCTCCGAGCTTCCAAATGCCTTCCTCGGAATAGAAAACAACACATGGTCGATTTACCTTATGAACCAGACTTTGATGAAAAGAATATCCCTACCAAAGCCCGACCAACCCAAATGAATGCCGACCTAGGAACGCCACTGTCGAGAAGAGATTAGATTTCTCGAAAGTAAAGGCTTATTTTCCAAGTCTCGTTCTCCTTGGAGCCGTGCGGCTTTCTACGTTAACAAAGCTTCGTAGATTGAACGAGGTACACCTAGGCTAGTTATAAATTATAAACCTCTTAACGATGCCCTTCGTTGGATCCGTTATCCAATACCCAATAAAAAGGATCTAATGCAAAAATTACACCATGCCTTTATCTTCTCAAAATTTGATATGAAATCCGGATTTTGGCGCATACGGATCAAGCCACAACACCGTTATAAAACCGCTTTTACCGTTCCTTTTGGCCGCATGAATGGAATGTTATGCCCTTTGGTCTTAAAAATGCACCCTTCGAGTATCAAAGGATTATGAATGATATATTCAATCCTTATTCAGATTTTTGTATTGTCTACATTGATGACGTACTAATTTTCTCAAGCACGATTGACCAAGCATTTTAAAAACCTAAAGACTTTTTTCTATCTAATTAAGAAAAATGGTCTTGTTATTTCGGCAAAAAGATTTCTCTATTTCAAACTACGATTAGGTTTCTCGGCCAAATTGTGTCATGTGGCACTATCACCCCAATTGATAGGTCTCTGCAGCTCACTAGTAAGTTTCCCGATAAAATCATGGACAAAACCCAACTACAGAGGTTTCTTGGTAGTTTAAACTATGTCTTAGATTTTTATCCAAATCTTTGCGGAATTGCAAAACCTCTCCATAATAGACTCAAGAAAAACCCACCGCCTTGGTCGATGTCCATACCCGAGCCGTTAGAACAATAAAGGCTCGTGTCTTAGAAATTCCTTGTCTTAGCCTAGCAAACCCCGACCTACCTAAAATTGTTGAGACAGATGCTAGTGACAAAGGCTATGGAGGTATCTTAAAACAAGTCGATAATGGTAAAGAATACATTATCGATTCACCTCGGGGCATTGGAATGACACCCGGTTAAAATACTCTACCGTAAAAACAAAGAGGTCTTATCCATTGTTCTCTCGTATTACCAAATTCCGACCGATTTATTAAATAAAAAGTTTTTATTACGTGTTGATTGTCAAGTCTGCTAACTGTTTTAAAAAGGATGTCCAAAACATTGCTTGTAAAACATATTTTTGCTAGATGGCGATCTATCTTAAGCATTTTTGAATTTGATATTGAGCACATAAAAGGAGACGAGAATTCTATCCTCGACTTCTTAACCCGTGAATTTCTTACGTAAATGCCTCGCAAAACAAAAGATAAAGGGAAAGTCTCAACCTCCTCCCAAAAAACCTTATGCACAACTCAAAAACCTATTAAAACTTGGTACGATGCAGTCCCGTAACAATGAGAGTGAAACCTCTTCTATTGATAGAACTCGGGAAGTTCGAGAATGGCTCCTCTCCATCTCTCGAGCATCCTTCGTCCATCCAAAAACACCCCCAGACCTCCTCCAAGCTTTTCATAACTCTTTGCAAAACCAAG
Organism: Beta lomatogona; assembly: GCA_947646795.1. NCBI lineage: Eukaryota > Viridiplantae > Streptophyta > Magnoliopsida > Caryophyllales > Amaranthaceae > Beta > Beta lomatogona. Next base: position 36,430 of record CANSNZ010001141.1, read on the forward strand.
GAAGTACCCAAAGAAAGCAGCAAGAAGGTAAAATAGTTACTAGGAAAAAATATCAAGTGTTATTTCAAAACCGGAGGAAGGAGAATCTTCCTCAAAAACCCTTCCTCAAAGACAACTTTACAAAATCGATAGTTCTCGTGTTGTGCTTACACAACCTAAGAAAACCGAGACCTCGAATATTTTGTTAAAACCGCCTCACAAAACATTATAACAATAGAACAAGGGTATCATGATGAAAATCCCTATGTCTCCATACAAAATATCTTTGGCAAAAACGGTTCTATAAACCTTGGGATCGTACTAAAACTTCGTTTATTACCGGACAATCCTTGAGGTCACAGGCTCCGCTGAATTCAAACATTTCTTTTATAAAAATGAGCAAGCCGAGCCCTCTTATTCAACCATTAAAATTCTAAAGGTTCTTAGTCCTCAGGACTGGAATCAAGATCTATCGAAACACAAAGCCTTCCCCATTAGCTTTAACAACACCTTCCCACATTGTAAAAACCTTCAATTACTGGGATTACCAACAGGCATGGTTCTCCACCTTTTTAATACAAAATAATAGATTGTCTCATTCATGGCTTATCTATTTTAACACCAAAACCATACAGCCGTAAAATTACCATCATGGTTTTTGCGCATTGGTGGAAGTTCTATGGCTCTTCCAAAGGAAATCCTACACCCGCACATTACAAAAAGTTATAATACCTTTCGAACCCATTACAAACCCTCAAATCTAGAAAGGCGTTTTCCCGCCTTATGTTTGTTTTCAATGAAGTTCTATCTTCCTTTGGGTCCGTCAATGGTTTCTTGAAACAAACCAGGATCAAGGGGGATTGGTCCTCCGAGAGAAAATTTAAAATCGTGTGGTGGTCTAACTTTAATACGCCACAGTCTATTCTTGAACCAAAACCATCAAAGAATGGTTGAAAAAGAATTGTAACACGAGTACTATGACTATCGGGCCGAATAATCCTAGTTCCTTGCTCGAAAATCACAGGCAAATTCCTTGCTTGCATCACTAAAACCCGGAAGATTATGCTCGGATCCTACGACAACTAGCCGATAGTATGTCCGAAGCCTCCATTACTTGGAACATGAATCAACAGCAAGACTCCTCCATTCACCTCGTTGATGATGAAGAAGATGCTGGTTTCCGCACTTAAAAAAAAAAAAAAAAAAAAAAAATGTTTATATCACTCTGTCTTCAAGCTTCAACAAATTGAGACACCACAACAACGTGACAAATTTCCGCATCAAAACAAAGCAAAAGGTCAAAAGTCATCAACAAAGGTAAAGCAATACTATTCATCGCCAGAAAAAAGCAACAAAAGACAAAAGATAAAACAGTGTAAAGCAGAGACAGGTTTGTTCATCAACAGCTCTTCGACTTGACAAAGACCACTCTTCACCGCCTATAAATAGAGGCTCCTCCTTCGCTTCTAGGCAGAGCATAACACAAAGAATACAAGCTCCTCTAAAATCTCTCTCCCCTCTCTCTCACATAAAATTGTAACACTCTTTAAGTTTTAAGTTTCATCCAAGACTCTCTCGTAAGTCCGTTCAGTAAAACCATGGCCGGTTCAACCGCCTTACTTTACTTTATGCTTTTGTTTTAAGTTTTCGGTTTATATGTTAAAATCCCGGATCCTTGGTTTATCCGGTATCGAGCCTTGGGGTGTGATTATATTTGTTCTTTATAAACCTTGTTCTTAAGTATTCGATACTTTCCAGTTCTCAAAACTTGTTTATCTGTCCTATTTGTTACTCGCTTGTTTAAACGTTTGTAGAGGCGGTAAGTCCCAAGTGAGGCGCGGACCATAAGGCTACAGTTACCTAAACGGCGGGGTAGGTTATAGGGCTTTTATCCGGTTTATTTTCCGGACTAAGTTCGGTTCTTAAGTATGAGTTCTATTTGGAACAGAGGTACTCCATCCTCTTCTCATGGTAGTAGTGGTAAAGCCAATAAACCGGTTAAAAATAACACCTTTACTATAGAAAATCTTGAGCAAAATATTGATAATTGGGAGATACCCAAAGTTAGTAAAGACCCGGATCTATAAAATGAGTAGATATAACATCTTTAAAAACCGACTATGTTATCAAAACCCAAGAACGAGATATCCATTTAACAAAACCCGTTGATACTATAAAATTATTTTCAAGCAAACACTTTGAAAAAACATGTCGAAAAAGGTTATCGTTACATCCATATAGGGTTGGTTCAAGTTGGCTTAAAACCTCTTACTAAAGAAGGATTGAATTCTTCTCGTTCTTGTTGCCCTTAGAGATGGACGATTTAAAGACTTTAATGATTCCCTTTTAGGAACCATAGAGTCAAGTTTATGTATGGGTCCAGTCTCTCTTTTGATTGTTACCCTAACTTCAGTGTCTCGTTAAGTGATAAGAATATCTTATCTTCTTTGCTCTTACAAATTAAAACTCATAACTATAAAATGTATGATGGTTCTATTCCAAGTAGCTTTAATTTATAAAATCCATTACAAAGCCATGATGTCTCGCCTTTAATACTCGGAAATAAACAACAAAGCATAAAAGGAGAAACCCTTCTCCTCCAAACAGACCTCTCTAGATCTAACATAAAAATTCCTAAACCAATACAATGGAATGATGTCAGTCTTTCCCGAAGATTGGTTCCTTCAAGGAGCCGGCTGAACCCGAAGTTCAGCCACCAGCTCAACCGGAACCTAATACCGACCTTGAAAGAGTCATACAATACTCGATGGTAGTGTTAAGCTCGGCTTTAACGTAAGCACTAGCTCTAGGTATTCGGACTATTCCTCCGTTGAAAACTTAGGACCGGTCTTCTCGAATTCCTTCCGAAAGTAACATGCGCTATAAACGACAAATTAGTTGTCCCAAAACCAATTACCCGGAAAGACCAAGGTATTCTACCTCGCATTTACCTTCGCCTTCCATTCAAAATGTTGAATATAGAACCCGAGTTCCACACCCGGTTTATGCCGAAAGACAGTCTCCTCCGGACTCACCCTCGGCCTCGCTCATAACCGAGAATATCTCTAATGAACTTAATGTCCTTGAAAAGGATTTTGAGATTAATAGAGATTTAGTTCACAAAGACTTCTATGCTCCACATAACCTCTCGAAGAGAACATGGTTCTTCGAGCACTTTCTTGACATTCGAAAGAAGATCCAAGAAAGCTATTACAGCCTTTATTAAGCAATATAAAACCCATATTCTTTTCTTTGATTGGTTTGAGCTATATAGTTCGATAATAACATTGATTATCCCTTTAAAACTATAGAACCAATTAACACCATTAGAAGAACACTGCCTCGGGAAACTCCGGATGGTACTGTTCAAAATGACCATCCTCCTTAAGACAGATCACCTTCCCAATAGGCGATCAAAGGTAGAGGCCTCTCCTCTTAAAAAAACCTCGAGAAGAAGCCACCACAAACCTTAAGAATATTGTCCTACAAAACAATTTTACTAACATTAGTCTTAACACCCTAGGAAAACAACTTTCTCTGATAGAGAAACAAAGCCTTAAATCGTAGACGAGTCTAGTCTCTACTCCTTTAGAAAAAAGCCTCCGAAATCCGATTTTTAAACCATTTCGGATTTCACAAAGGCTCAAAATGAAGTTACCACTTCACGAACTGAATTTCTTCAAGCTATTAGAGACCAAATTAGCAGGTGGTTGAACCTTCTACTTCAAAAATAGCCGAGGAAGAGACAGTTCAGTAATAACACTTGTAATGTCCTCGATTTAAGTGACAATACCGAACCCGAGACTAGTCCCAAAACACCCGAACTAGCAAAACTATCTTGGCAAAGTACCGCACCACTTGATATTATTCCTATAAGGTCTAGTGAAGCCCAGATCGGAAGCCAACCAAACACAATTGTCCAGCCAAAATATAATGCCTCTTCTATCTACGAATGGAATATAGATGGCATGAGTGAACACCAAATCTTGAACCTCTTACAAAGAAATGACGATGGCTTCAAATGCTTACAAAACCCAATCTGGGTACGTCGATAAAACAAGTTGCGGAACTCCCTAATGCGTGCTTCGGCCGGCGCCTAAAAGGATGGTGGGATTTCTATCTCACTAAAGAACAAAGAATCGGACATCTTGAATGCTATCCAAACAATCGAAGATGGGGTTCCCATTCTTAACCTAAATGGAGACCCAATTCAAGATTCTCGTTTCAACCCTCATATTTACCTTATCACTCCATTTCATTGGAGATTCCTCCCATCTTCGAGACAAAAATGCGGATCTTTTGTCTAATCTAAGATGCAAAAAACTTAGTGATTTCCAAGTGGTATAAAAATACTTTCCTAACCAGGGTCATGCTTAGAGAAGATTCTAACCAACCCTTTTGGAAAGAAAAGTTCCTAAAGGAGTCTTCCAACCATTTTAGGAGAAAAGGTTCGAAATAGAATCCGCGAGGATTTTGGAGAACATATTATCCCTTATGATAAGCTAACTTATGGTGAGTTAGTTAGTGTAACCTCCAAACAAGGCCTTCAAATATGTCAAGATTTGAAGCTTCAAAAAACACCTAAAAAAGGAGTTAAAAGAAACGAAGAGGGAATTAGGTTCCTTCGCCAAAGAATTTGATATCTCTTCCCCTCCGACAAGTATTTGTAAAGGAAATTGTAGTAAGCCAACTCATTACCAAAAACCCTTCAAATCACGAAAATTCTATAAGAAGGTTGAGAAAGTCTTCCATAAAAAACCCTTTGAACAACGAAAATGGAAGCCTCATAAGAAACACCAACAAGTCCACCACAAAACCCGACCTTAAAAACATAACTTGTTTCAAGTGTGGTAAAAAGGGTCACACAGCCTAGATTTTGTAGAGTGTCTAATAAAATCCAAAACCTTGACCTAGATGATGAAACTCTAGGAAGAATTTCAGCTCTTTTAATAGAGTCTTCGATGAAGAAACCGAATCGTATAACTCATTTGAGAATTATGGTCCTCGGGATGATGACATAGATTCCTCCTCTTCAGCTAATAATGAGGATTATACCCTAAACGTCCTCACCAAAGAACAAAACCTCATATTAGATGTTATTCGGGATATTAATAATCCCGATCTTCAAAAACAATACCTTGAACGACTTCGTAAATCCCTTGAAGAAAATCCCGGAGAAAAGGACCCTACCCCTCCTTCTTCAAGCACCGAACCATACAACCTCACCTCTATTTTAGAAAAGAGAAGTTCTAGGAAGAGACCGAGAAAAAACCATACGAGACCTTCAAACCGAAGTTAAAACCATTAAAGCCGATATAAAAGAACTTAAAACTAAGCAACAACAAGACTCGCCCATTATCCAACTTCTCACTTCCCAAATGGTCCCGTATATCCCTAGTGAAAGTGATCCCGATGATATCCCGGAGGGAGAACAAAGCCCAAAAGTCCCCGTAAGATTTCCTTTTTGTTTTAAGAGAAATCAGTTCTAGGAAGTATTACATAAAAATTACACTTGAATTCTCTAGTGACTTCAAAATCAATACTATAGCTTTGTTCGATACCGGAGCGGATTTAAATTGCATAAAATCCAGTCTTGTTCCAAAACGCTTTCACCGTAAAACCTCGGAAAAGCTCACCTTTCGCTAATAATACCAAAATGCACATAGAAGGAAAAACAGATGCTAACATCTTAAATCAAGGCTTTTCCCTAAAAAACCATTTTGTTCTCATTACCAATATGCACCATACGCTTATCTTAGGAACACCTTTCATAAACCCGATAACACCTTACAATGTCAATCATGATGGAATATCCTTCAAAACCAAAGATAAAAGGCTTAATTTCCTTTTCCTAGAAAAGCCCAAGACCGGAAATCTCAACATTATAAAGGCTAGCTCCATTTATTACAATGAAATAAATTCTCTTATTAACCGAAAACAGAATGACGTGCATGATCTAAAACAGAAATACATTTACAAAAAATTGAGGATCAATTACAAGGTAATGCTCTAAAAACCCGGATAGCCGACTTCCAAAGCCTCCTTGAACGAGAAGTTTGCTCGAGCTTCCAAATGCCTTCGGAATAGAAAACAACACATGGTCGATTTACCTTATGAACCAGACTTTGATGAAAAGAATATCCCTACCAAAGCCCGACCAACCCAAATGAATGCCGACCTAGAACGCCATTGTCGAGAAGAGATTAGATTTCTCGAAAGTAAAGGCTTAATTTCCAAGTCTCGTTCTCCTTGGAGCCGTGCGGCTTTCTACGTTAACAAAGCTTCGGAGATTGAACGAGGTACGCCTAGGCTAGTTATAAATTATAAACCTCTTAACGATGCCCTTCGTTGGATCCGTTATCCAATACCCAATAAAAAGGATCTAATGCAAAAATTACACCATGCCTTTATCTTCTCAAAATTTGATATGAAATCCGGATTTTTGGCGTATACGCATCAAGCCACAACACCGTTATAAAACCGCTTTTACCGTTCCTTTTGGCCAGTATGAATGGAATGTTATGCCCTTTGGTCTTAAAAATGCACCCTCTCGAGTATCAAAGGATTATGAATGATATATTCAATCCTTATTCAGATTTTTGTATTGTCTACATTGATGACGTACTAGTTTTCTCAAGCACGATTGACCAAAGCATTTTAAAAACCTAAAGACTTTTTTCTATCTAATTAAGAAAAATGGTCTTGTTATTTCGGCAAAAAAGATTTCTCTATTTCAAACTACGATTAGGTTTCTCGGCCAAATTGTGTCATGTGGCACTATCACCCCAATTGATAGGTCTCGCAGTTCACTAGTAAGTTTCCCGATAAAATCATAGACAAAACCCAACTACGAGAGGTTTCTTGGTAGTTTAAACTATGTCTTAGATTTTTATCCAAATCTTTGCGGAATTGCAAAACCTCTCCATAATAGACTCAAGAAAAACCCACCGCCTTGGTCGGAGGTCCATACCCAGTCCGTTAGAACAATAAAGGCTCGTGTCTTAGAAATTCCTTGTCTTAGCCTAGCAAACCCTGACCTACCTAAAATTGTTGAGACAGATGCTAGTGACAAAGGCTATGGAGGTATCTTAAAACAAGTCGATAATGGTAAAGAATACATTATCAGATTCACCTCGGGGCATTGGAATGACACCCAGTTAAAATACTCTACTGTAAAACAGGAGGTCTTATCCATTGTTCTCTGTATTACCAAATTCCGGTCCGATTTATTAAATAAAAATTTTTATTACGTGTTGATTGTCAAGTATGCTAAACTGCTTTAAAAAAGGATGTCCAAAACATTCGTTGTAAAACATATTTTTGCTAGATGGCAGTCTATCTTAAGCATTTTTGAATTTGATATTGAGCACATAAAAGGAGACGAGAATTCTATCCCTGACTTCTTAACCCGTGAATTTCTTACAGAAATGCCTCGCAAAACAAAAGATAAAGGAAAGTCTCAACCTCCTCCCTGAAAAAACCTTATGCACAACTCAAAAACCTATTAAAACTTGGTACGATGCAAGTCCCGTAACAATGAGAGTGAAACCTCTTCTATTGATAGAACTCGGGAAGTTCGGGAATGGCTCCTCTCCATCTCTCGAGCATCCTTCGTCCATCCAAAAACACCCCCAGCCTCCTCCAAGCTTTTCATAACTCTTTGCAAAACCAAGGAAGTACCAAAGAAAGCAAAGAAGCAGAAGGTAAAATAGTTACGGGAAAAAATATCGGTGTTATTTCAAAACCAGAGGAAGGAGAATCTACCTCAAAAACCCTTCCTCAAAGACAACTTTACAAAACTGATAGTTCTCAGGTTGTGCTTACACAACCTAAGAAAACCGAGACCTCAGAATATTTTGTTAAAACTGCCTCACAAAACATTATAACAATAGAACAAGGGTATCATGATGAAAATCCCTATGTCTCCATACAAAATATCTTTGGCAAAACTCGGTTCTATAAACCTTGGGATCGTACTAAAACTTCAGCTTTATTACCGGACAATCCTTGAGGTCACGAGCTCCGCTGAATTCAAACATTTCTTTTATAAAAATGAGCAAGCTGAGCCCTCTTATTCAACCATTAAGATTCTAAAGGTTCTTAGTCCTCAGGACTGGAATCAAGATCTATCGAAACACAAAGCCTTCCCCATTAGCTTTAACAACACCTTCCCACATTGTAAAACCTTCAATTACTGGGATTACCAACAGGCATGGTTCTCCACCTTTTTAATACAAAATAATAGATTGTCTCATTCATGGCTTATCTATTTTAACACAAAAACCATACAAACCGGAAAAATTACCATCATGGTTTGCGCATTGGTGGAAGTTCTATGGCTCTTCCAAAGGAAATCCTCCACCCGACATTACAAAAAGTTATAATACCTTTCGAACCCATTACAAACCCTCAAATCTAGAAAGGCGTTTTCCGCCCTTATGTTTGTTTTCAATGAAGTTCTATCTTCCTTGGGTCTGTCAATGGTTTCTTGAAACAAACCAGGATCAAGGGGATTGGTCCTCCAGAGAAAATTTAAAATCGGGTGGTGGTCTAACTTTAATACGCCACGGTCTATTCTTGAACCCAACCATCAAAGAATGGTTGAAAAAGAATTGTAACACGTACCATGACTACCGGGCCGGAACAATCCCAGTTCCTTGCTCGAAAATCACAGGCAAATTCCTTGCTTGCTTCAAATTAAAACCCCGGAAGATTATGCTCGGATCCTACGACAACTAGCCGATAGTATGTCCGAAGCCTCTATTACTTCGAACATGAATCAACAAAGCAGACTCCTCCATTCACCTCGGTGATGATGAAGAAGATGCTGGTTTCCGCACTTAAAAAAAAAAAAAAAAAAAAAAAAAAAAAAATGTTTATATCACTCGTCTTCAAGCTTCAACAAATTGAGACACCACAACAACGGGACAAATTTCGCATCAAAACAAGGAAAAGGTCAAAAGTCATCAACGGGTGTAAAGCAATACTATTCATCGGCAGTAAAAAGCAACAAAAGACAAAAGATAAAACAAAGGTAAAGCAGAGACGGTTTGTTCATCAACAGCTCTTCGACTTGACAACCACTCTTCACCGCCTATAAATAGAGGCTCCTCCTTCGATTCTAGGCAGAGCATAACACAAAGAATACAAGCTCCTCTAAAATCTCTCTCTCTCACAAAAAATTGTAACACTCTTTAAGTTTTAAGTTTCATCCAAGACTCTCTCGTAAGTCCGTTTCAGTAAAACCATGGCCGGTTCAACCGCCTTTACTTTACTTTATGCTTTCTGTTTTAAGTTTTCGGTTTATATGTTAAAATCCCCCGGATCCTTGGTTTATCCAACTTTCGTATCCCAGCCATTGGGGTGTGATTATATTTGTTCTTTATTAAACCTTGTTTTTAAGTATTCGCGATCCTTGATATCCCGGTTCAGCCATTGGTTGAAAACTTGTTTTTATACCTGTCCTTAATTTGTTACTCTGCTTGTTTAAACGTTTGTTATGTTGTTTAAACGTTGTAAGTCCCAAGTGAGGCAGTCGGACCATAAGGCTACAGTTACCTAAACGGCGGGGGTAGGTTATAGGGCTTTTATCCGGTTTATTTTCTCGGACTAAGTTCTGGTTCTTAAGTATGAGTTCTATTTGGAACAAGAGGTACTCCATCCTCTTCTCATGGTAGTAGTGGTAAAGCCAATAAACCGGTTAAAAATAACACCTTTACTATAGAAAATCTTGAAGCAAAATATTGATAATTGGGAGATACCCAAAGTTAGTAAAGACCGGATCTATAAAATGAGTAGATATAACATCTTTAAAACTCGACTATGTTATCAAAACCCAAGAACGAGATATCCATTTAACAAAACCCGTTGATACTATAAAATTATTTTCAAGCAAACACTTTGAAAAAACATGTCGAAAAAGGTTATCGTTACATCCATATAGGGTTGGTTCAAGTTGGCTTAAAACCTCTTACTAAAGAAGGATTGAATTCTTTCGTTCTTGTTGCCCTTAGAGATGGACGATTTAAAGACTTTAATGATTCCCTTTTAGGAACCATAGAGTCAAGTTTATGTATGGGTCCAGTCTCTTTTGATTGTTACCCTAACTTCAGTGTCTCGTTAAGTGATAAGAATATCTTATCTTCTTTGCTCTTACAAATTAAAACTCATAACTATAAAATGTATGATGGTTCTATTCCAGTAGCTTTAATTTATAAAATCCATTACAAAGCCATGATGTCTGCCTTTAATACTGGAAATAAACAACAAAGCATAAAAGGAGAAACCCTTCTCCTCCAAACAGACCTCTCTAGATCTAACATAAAAATTCCTAAACCAATACAATGGAATGATGTCGGTCTTCCCGAAGATTGGTTCCTTGAAGGAGCTGCCGAACCCGAAGTTCGGTCACCGGCTCAACCGGAACCTAATACCGACCTTGAAAGAGTCATACAATACTCTGATGGTAGTGTTAAGCTCAGCTTTAACAGAAGCACTAGCTCTAGGTATTCAGACTATTCCTCTGTTGAAAACTTAGGACGGTCTTCTCGAATTCCTTCTGAAAGTAACATGCACTATAAACGACAAATTAGTTGTCCCAAAACCAATTACCTGGAAAGACCAAGGTATTCTACCTCAGATTTACCTTCGCCTTCCATTCAAAATGTTGAATATAGAACCCAGGTTCCACACCCGGTTTATGCTGAAAGACAGTCTCCTCCAGACTCACCCTCAGCCTCAGTCATAACTGAGAATATCTCTAATGAACTTAATGTCCTTGAAAAGGATTTTGAGATTAATAGAGATTTAGTTCACAAAGACTTCTATGCTCCACATAACCTCTCGAAGAGAACATGGTTCTTCGAGCACTTTCTTGACATTCGAAAGAAGATCCAAGAAAGCTATTACAGCTTTATTAAGCAATATAAAACCCATATTCTTTTCTTTGATTGGTTTGAGCTATATAGTTCTGATAATAACATTGATTATCCCTTTAAAACTATAGAACCAATTAACACCATTAGAAGAACACCTGTCTGGGAAACTCCGGATGGCACTGTTCAAAATGACCATCCTCCTTTAAGACAGATCACCTTCCCAATAGGCGATCAAAAGGTAGAGGCCTCTCCTCTTAAAAAACCTCAGGAAGAAGCCACCACAAACCTTAAGAATATTGTCCTACAAAACAATTTTACTAACATTAGTCTTAACACCCTAGGAAAACAGCTTTCTCGGATAGAGAAACAAAGCCTTAAATCAGAGACGAGTCTAGTCTCTACTCCTTTAGAAAAAAGCCTCCGAAATCCGATTTTTAAACCATTTCAGATTTCACAAAAGGCTCAAAATGAAGTTACCACTTCACGAACTGAATTTCTTCAAGCTATTAGAGACCAAATTAGCAGGGTTGAACCATCTACTTCAAAAATAGTCGAGGAAGAGACAGTTCGAATAACACTTGTAATGTCCTCGATTTAAGTGACAATATCGAACCCGAGACTAGTCCCAAAACACCCGAACTAGCAAAACTATCTTGGCAAAGTACTGCACCACTTGATATTATTCCTATAAGGTCTAGTGAAGCCCAGATCGGAAGCCAACCAAACACAATTGTCCAGCCAAAATATAATGCCTCTTCTATCTACGAATGGAATATAGATGGCATGAGTGAACACCAAATCTTGAACCTCTTACAGCAAATGACGATGGCTTCAAATGCTTACAAAACCCAATCTGGTACGTCAGATAAAACAGTTGCGAACTCCTAATTCGGAGCTTCTCGGCCGCCTAAAAGGATGGTGGGATTTCTATCTCACCAAAGAACAAAGAATCGGACATCTTGAATGCTATCCAAACAATCGAAGATGGGGTTCCCATTCTTAACCTAAATGGAGAACCAATTCAAGATTCTGTATCAACCCTTATATTTACCTTATCACTCCATTTCATTGGAGATTCCTCCCACCTCAGAGACAAAAATGCAGATCTTTTGTCTAATCTAAGATGCAAAAAACTTAGTGACTTTCAGTGGTATAAAAATACTTTCCTAACCAGGGTCATGCTTAGAGAAGATTCTAACCAACCCTTTTGGAAAGAAAAGTTCCTAGCGTGTCTTCCAACCATTTTAGGAGAAAAAGTTCGAAATAGAATCCGCGAGGATTTTGGAGAACATATTATCCCTTATGATAGGCTAACTTATGGTGAGTTAGTTAGTGTAACCTCCAAACAAGGCCTTCAAATATGTCAAGATTTGAAGCTTCAAAAACACTTAAAAAAGGAGTTAAAAGAAACTAAGAGGGAATTAGGTTCCTTCTGCCAGCAATTTGATATCTCTTCCCCTCCGACAAGTGCTTGTAAAGGAAACTGTAGTAAGCCAACTCATTACCAAAAACCCTTCAAATCACGAAAATTCTATAAAAAGGTTGAGAAAGTCTTCCATAAAAAACCCTTTGAACAACGAAAATGGAAGCCTCATAAGAAACACCAACAAACCCACCACAAAACCCGACCTTAAAAACATAACTTGTTTCAAGTGTGGTAAAAAGGGTCACACAGCCTAGATTTTGTAGAGTGTCTAATAAAATCCAAAACCTTGACCTAGATGATGAAACTCTAGGAAGAATTTCAGCTCTTTTAGTAGAGTCTTCTGATGAAGAAACTGAATCTTATAACTCAGCTGAGGATTATGGTCCTCAGAATGATGACATAGATTCCTCCTCTTCAGCTAAAGACGAGGATTATACCCTAAACGTCCTCACCAAAGAACAAAACCTCATATTGGATGTTATTCAGGATATTAATAATCCTGATCTTCAAAAACAATACCTTGAACGACTTCGTAAATCCCTTGAAGAAAATCCTGAAGAGAAGGACCCTAACCCTCCTTCTTCAAGCACTGAACCATACAACCTCACTTCTATTTTAGAAAAGAGAAGTTCTAGGAAGAGACCAGAAAGAACCATACAGGACCTTCAGACTGAAGTTAAAACCATTAAAGCTGATATAAAAGAACTTAAAACTAAGCAACAACAAGACTCAGCCATTATCCAACTTCTCACTTCCCAAATGGTCCCATAGATCCTGATGATATCCCAGATAATGAGCAAAGCCCAAAAGTCCCAGAAGATTTCCTTTTTGTTTTAAGAGAAATCAGTTCTAGGAAGTATTACATAAAAATTACACTTGAATTCTCTAGTGACTTCAAAATCAATACTATAGCTTTGTTCGATACCGGAGCAGATTTAAATTGCATAAAATCCAGTCTTGTTCCGAAGCGCTTTCACCAGAAAACCTCGGAAAAGCTTACCTCTGCTAATAACACCAAAATGCACATAGAAGGAAAAACAGATGCTAACATCTTAAATCAAGGCTTTTCCCTAAAAAACCATTTTGTTCTCGTTACCAATATGCACCATACAGTTATCTTAGGAACACCTTTCATAAACCTAATAACACCTTACAATGTCAATCATGATGGAATATCCTTCAAAACCAAAGATAAAAGGCTTAATTTCCTTTTCCTAGAAAAGCCCAAGACCAGAAATCTCAACATTATAAAGGCTAGCTCCATTTACTACAATGAAATAAATTCTCTTATTAACCGGAAACAGAATGACGTGCATGATCTAAAACAGGAAATACATTTACAAAAAATTGAGGATCAATTACAAGGTAATGCTCTAAAATCTCAGATAGCTGACTTCCAAAGCCTCCTTGAACGAGAAGTTTGCTCTGAGCTTCCAAATGCCTTCTGGAATAGAAAGCAACACATGGTTGATTTACCTTATGAACCAGATTTTGATGAAAAGAACATCCCTACCAAAGCCCGACCAACCCAAATGAATGCTGACCTAGAACACCATTGTCGAGAAGAGATTAGATTTCTCGAAAGCAAAGGCTTAATTTCTAAGTCTCGTTCTCCTTGGAGCTGTGCGGCTTTTTACGTTAACAAAGCTTCAGAAATTGAACGAGGTACGCCTAGGCTAGTCATAAATTATAAGCCTCTTAACGATGCCCTTCGTTGGATCCGTTATCCAATACCCAATAAAAAGGATCTAATGCAAAAGTTACACCATGCCTTTATCTTCTCAAAATTTGATATGAAGTCCGGATTTTGGCAGATACAGATCAAGCCACAACACCGTTATAAAACCGCTTTTACCGTTCCTTTTGGCCAGTATGAATGGAATGTTATGCCCTTCGGTCTTAAGAATGCACCCTCTGAGTATCAAAGAATTATGAATGATATTTTCAATCCTTATTCAGATTTTTGTATTGTCTACATTAATGACATATTAATTTTCTCAAGCACGATTGATCAGCATTTTAAAAACCTAAAAACTTTTTTCTATCTAATTAAGAAAAATGGTCTTGTTATTTCGGCAAAAAAGATTTCTCTATTTCAAACTACGATTAGGTTTGTCGGCCAAATTGTGTCATGTGGCACTATCACCCCAATTGATAGGTCTTTGCAGTTCACTAGTAAGTTTCCTGATAAAATCATAGACAAAACCCAACTACATAGGTTTCTTGGTAGTTTAAACTATGTCTTAGATTTTTATCAAAATCTTTGCATAATTGCAAAACCTCTCCATAATAGACTCAAGAAAACTCCACCGCCTTGGTCAGAGGTCCATACCCAGGCTGTTAGAACAATAAAGGCTTGTGTCTTAAAAATTCCTTGCCTTAGCTTGGCAAACCCTGACCTGCCTGAAATAGTTAAGACAATCGCCAGTGACAAAGGTTGCGAACGTATCTTAAGACAAATTGGTAAGGGACAAAATTACTTTATCTTATTCTCCCTCGAGTGCTGGAATAATACCCTGTTACAATGCTCTTTTATAAAACAAAAGGCTTTACCAAACTTTCTCTGTATTATCGTTTTCCAGTCCATCTCACTTAAATGGAGTAAACAAAACTTTACAAAATACCAAGCGTTTTTATTTAAAATGTATTTTGATATTAAGATCATACGAAGAGAAAGCGGCTCTCTTCCTAATTACTTATCTTTTGCAGGTACTTTGACAACTACATCCAAGATGAGAAGCCCAAAGTCTTCTAAAAAATGGGAACAACTTCCTAAATACCACCTTCAGAAATTTCCCGAATTACTCCACAATATACCTACCACCTCAAGAAATATTTCCCACTCTTTACCCTCATCCCATATCCGTTTACCAGCTCATTATTTCCACTCCAAAAAACACTTTTCCTTTCCCAAAAAATTTCAAAAAAATATTAACCGTCTACCAACCGAAATAAAGCTCATAATTTTCAACAAAGCCAAATTAGCAAAATTCAATAAAAATTTTACCGAATTCCTTACAAAACATGCTATTTATCGCTGTTATCTTTGGCATTTTTGGGGACTTACAGGTTTCTTCGATAGAGGATTTTTCCTCTATCCCAATGATCTTCCAAAAAGTAGTCCTTACTTCCTCACATGGCGATATGGGTTGGTAAGAAAGTTCTATGAAGCACCAAGTCCTCAGGCACCTATCTTTCAGGAACTCACAAAATATCAACAATACATCTTTTCTGCCATACACTCCTTCAGGTGGCATGAGTGGTCTTATGTTGAGGCCATTTGTGCTAATATCGAAATGAGTAATGGGAATTTAAAACCAGCCCATTACCTGATTTACGTTAATACTCAAGCTTGTATCCCTCGTCTTATTCCTTCACAAAAGAACCCCGCCCAAGCCAGGGCCCAAGGGTTTGCTTCTATTTTCCTAAACCTGACCCATCTTATAAATCATCATCAAGACCATGATTCAATCCCACTTACCATTATTCACTGTGGCAATACAACTGTTGTTTTCCCCCACCATTTCAACAAATACTTTCTTAGAGGAATACAACATTCAGAATCACCTTTTCAGTATTTATCTGACATTAACAGAGGAAAATATTTATCTGATGAGGGCAAGGTTCATTTTGCCAGCATACTTTCCCACCATACCTCTCGAAGAGATCCATGGGTCTCGTGACGACGAAGAAGATGCTTGGTTTCAATCTTTGGATTCCGAGACTTAAAAAAAAAAAAAAAAAAAAAAAAAAAAAAAATGATCATATCACTGTCTTCAAACTTCAACAGGATGAGACACCACAACAACGGGACAAATTTCTGCATCAAAACAGCAAAAGGTCAAAAAGTCATCAACAGTGTAAAGCAATACTATTCATCAGCAGTAAAAAGCATGAAAAACAAAAGATAAAACAGTGTAAAGCAGGAGACAGTTTGTTCATCAACAGCTCTTCGACTTGACAGCACCACTCTTCACTGCCTATAAATAGAAGCTCCTCCTTCAGTTCTAAGCAGAGCATAACACAGCAATACAAGCTCCTCTAAAATCTCTCTCTCTCTCTCTCACAAAAAATTGTAACACTCTTTAAGTTTTAAGTTTCATCCAAGACTCTCTGTAAGTCTGTTCTGTAAAACCATGGCCGGTTCAACCGCCTTACTTTACTTTATGCTTTCTGTTTTAAGTTTTCAGTTTATATGTTAAAATCCCCAGATCCTTGGTTTATCCTGGTATCATAAAGTAAGCCTGGGGAAAACTTAAAACAGAAAGCATAAAGTAAAGTAAGGCGGTTGAACCAGGCCATGGTTTTGCTGCAACGTACTTACAGAGAGTCTTGGATGAAACTTAAAACTTAAAGAGTGTTACAATTTTTTGTGAGAGAGAGAGAGAGATTTTAGAGGAGCTTGTATTCTTGTGTTATGCTCGCCTAGAACTGAAGGAGGAGCCTCTATTTATAGGCAAGTGAAGAGTGGTGCTTTGTCAAGTCGAAGAGCTGCTGATGAACAAACTGTCTCCCGCTTTACACCGTTTTATCTTTTGTCTTTTGTTGCTTTTTACTGCGATGAATAGTATTGCTTTACACCGTTGATGACTTTTGACCTTTTGTTGTTTTGATGCGTAAATTTGTCCCGTTGTTGTGGTGTCTCAATTTGTTGAAGCTTCAAGACAGTGATATAAACATTTTTTTTTTTTTTTTTTTTTTTTTTTAAGTCCGGAAACCAACATCTTCTTCATCATCACCGAGGTGAATGGAGGAGTCTCGCTGTTGATTCATGTTCGAAGTAATAGAGGCTTCGGACATACTATCGCCTAGTTGTCGTAGGATCCGAGCATAATCTTCCGGGTTTTAGCCGAAGCAAGCAAGGAATTTGCCTCGTGATTTTCGAGCAAGGAACTGGGATTGTTCCGGCCCAAGAGTCATGGTACTGTGTTACAATTCTTTTTCAACCATTCTTTGATGGCTGGTTCAAGAATAGACTGTGGCGTATTAAAGTTAGACCACCACCTGATTTTAAATTTTCTCTGGAGGACCAATCCCCCTTGATCCTGGTTTGTTTCAAGAAACCATTGACAGACCCAAGGAAGATAGAACTTCATTGAAAACAAACATAAGGCGGGAAAACGCCTTTCTAGATTTGAGGGTTTGTAATGGGTTCGAAAGGTATTATAACTTTTTGTAATGTCTGGGTGGAGGATTTCACTGGAAGAGCCATAGAACTTCCACCAATGCGCAAACCATGATGGTAATTTTTCTGGCTGTATGGTTTTTGTGTTAAAATAGATAAGCCATGAATGAGACAATCTATTATTTTGTATTAAAAAGGTGGAGAACCATGCCTGTTGGTAATCCCAGTAATTGAAGGTTTTACAATGTGGGAAGGTGTTGTTAAAGCTAATGGGGAAGGCTTTGTGTTTCGATAGATCTTGATTCCAGTCCTGAGGACTAAGAACCTTTAGAATCTTAATGGTTGAATAAGAGGGCTCAGCTTGCTCATTTTTATAAAAGAAATGTTTGAATTCAGCGGAGCCTGTGACCTCAAGGATTGTCTGGTAATAAACTGAAGTTTTAGTACGATCCCAAGGTTTATAGAACCAGTTTTTGCCAAAGATATTTTGTATGGAGACATAGGGATTTTCATCATGATACCCTTGTTCTATTGTTATAATGTTTTGTGAGGCAGTTTTAACAAAATATTCTGAGGTCTCGGTTTTCTTAGGTTGTGTAAGCACAACCTGAGAACTATCAGTTTTGTAAAGTTGTCTTTGAGGAAGGGTTTTTGAGGTAGATTCTCCTTCCTCTGGTTTTGAAATAACACTGATATTTTTTCCTGTAACTATTTTACCTTCTGCTGCTGCTTTGCTGGTACTTCCTTGGTTTTGCAAAGAGTTATGAAAAGCTTGGAGGAGCTGGGGGTGTTTTTGGATGGACGAAGGATGCTCAGAGATGGAGAGGAGCCATTCCTGAACTTCCTGAGTTCTATCAATAGAAGAGGTTTCACTCTCATTGTTCTGGACTGCATCGTACCAAGTTTTAATAGGTTTTTGAGTTGTGCATAAGGTTTTTTCAGGAGGAGGTTGAGACTTTCCTTTATCTTTTGTTTTGCGAGGCATTTCTGTAAGAAATTCACGGGTTAAGAAGTCGTGATAGAATTCTCGTCTCCTTTTATGTGCTCAATATCAAATTCAAAAATGCTTAAGATAGATCGCCATCTAGCAAAAATATGTTTTACGAAGAATGTTTTGGACATCCTTTTTAAAACAGATTTAGCAGCTTGACAATCAACACGTAATAAAAATTTTTTATTTAATAAATCGATCGGAATTTGGTAATACAAGAGAACAATGGATAAGACCTCCTGTTTTACAAGAGAGTATTTTAACCGGGTGTCATTCCAATGCCCCGAGGTGAATCTCGATAATGTATTCTTTACCATTATCGACTTGTTTTAAGATACCTCCATAGCCTTTGTCACTAGCATCCGTCTCAACAATTTTAGGTAGGTCGGGGTTTGCTAGGCTAAGACAAGGAATTTCTAAGACACGAGCCTTTATTGTTCTAACGACTGGGTATGGACACTCGACCAAGGTGGTGGGTTTTTCTTGAGTCTATTATGGAGAGGTTTTGCAATTCCGCAAAGATTTGGATAAAAATCTAAGACATAGTTTAAACTACCAAGAAACCTCTCGTAGTTGGGTTTTGTCTATGATTTTATCGAGAAACTTACTAGTGAACTGCAGAGACCTATCAATTGGGGTGATAGTGCCACATGACACAATTTGGCCGAGAAACCTAATCGTAGTTTGAAATAGAGAAATCTTTTTTGCCGAAATAACAAGACCATTTTTCTTAATTAGATAGAAAAAAGTCTTTAGGTTTTTAAAATGCTTTGGTCAATCGTGCTTGAGAAAACTAGTACGTCATCAATGTAGACAATACAAAAATCTGAATAAGGATTGAATATATCATTCATAATCCTTTGATACTCGAGGGTGCATTTTTAAGACCAAAGGGCATAACATTCCATTCATACCGGCCAAAAGGAACGGTAAAAGCGGTTTTATAACGGTGTTGGGGCTTGATCTCATATCCGCCAAAATCCGGATTTCATATCAAATTTTGAGAAGATAAAGGCATGGTGTAATTTTTGCATTAGATCCTTTTTATTGGGTATTGGATAACGGATCCAACGAAGGGCATCGTTAAGAGGTTTATAATTTATAACTAGCCTAGGCGTACCTCGTTCAATCTCGAAGCTTTGTTAACGTAGAAAGCCGCACACCTCCAAGGAGAACGAGACTTGGAAATTAAGCCTTTACTTTCGAGAAATCTAATCTCTTCTCGACAATGGCGTTCTAGGTCAGCATTCATTTGGGTTGGTCGGGCTTTGGTAGGGATATTCTTTTCATCAAAGTCCGGTTCATAAGGTAAATCGACCATGTGTTGTTTTCTATTCCAGTAAGGCATTTGGAAGCTCAGAGCAAACTTCTCGTTCAAGGAGGCTTTGGAAGTCAGCTATCTGGGTTTTTAGAGCATTACCTTGTAATTGATCCTCAATTTTTTGTAAATGTATTTCCTGTTTTAGATCATGCACGTCATTCTGTTTTCGGTTAATAAGAGAATTTATTTCATTGTAATAAATGGAGCTAGCCTTTATAATGTTGAGATTTCTGGTCTTGGGCTTTTCTAGGAAAAGGAAATTAAGCCTTTTATCTTTGGTTTTGAAGGATATTCCATCATGATTGACATTGTAAGGTGTTATCAGGTTTATGAAAGGTGTTCCTAAGATAACTGTATGGTGCATATTGGTAATGAGAACAAAATGGTTTTTTAGGGAAAAGCCTTGATTTAAGATGTTAGCATCTGTTTTTCCTTCTATGTGCATTTTGGTATTATTAGCAGAGGTGAGCTTTTCCGAGGTTTTCTCGGTGAAAGCGTTTTGGAACAAGACTGGATTTTATGCAATTTAAATCCGCTCCGGTATCGAACAAAGCTATAGTATTGATTTTGAAGTCACTAGAGAATTCAAGTGTAATTTTTATGTAATACTTCCTAGAACCGATTTCTCTTAAAACAAAAAGGAAATCTTCGGGACTTTTGGGCTTTGTTCTCCTCCGGGATATCATCGGGATCACTTTCACTAGGGATATCTGGGACCATTTGGGAAGTGAGAAGTTGGATAATGGCTGAGTCTTGTTGTTGCTTAGTTTTAAGTTCTTTTATATCAGCTTTAATGGTTTTAACTTCAGTTTGAAGGTCCTGTATGGTTTTTTCTGGTCTCTTCCTAGAACTTCTCTTTTCTAAAATAGAGGTGAGGTTGTATGGTTCAGGTGCTTGAAGAAGGAGGGGTAGGGTCCTTTTCTCCGGGATTTTCTTCAAGGGATTTACGAAGTCGTTCAAGGTATTGTTTTTGAAGATCGGGATTATTAATATCCCGAATAACATCTAATATGAGGTTTTGTTCTTTGGTGAGGACGTTTAGGGTATAATCCTCATTATTAGTCAAGAGGAGGAATCTATGTCATCATCCCGAGGACCATAATTCTCGACCGAGTTATACGATTCAGTTTCTTCATCAGAAGACTCTATTAAAAGAGCTGAAATTCTTCCTAGAGTTTCATCATCTAGGTCAAGGTTTTGGATTTTATTAGACACTCTACAAAATCTAGCTGTGTGACCCTTTTTACCACACTTGAAACAAGTTATGTTTTTAAGGTCAGGTTTTGTGGTGGACTGTTGGTGTTTCTTATGAGGCTTCCATTTTCGTTGTTCAAAGGGTTTTTTATGGAAGACTTTCTCAACCTTTTTATAGAATTTTCGTGATTTGAAGGGTTTTTGGTAATGAGTTGGCTTACTACAGTTTCCTTTACAAGCACTTGTCGGAGGGGAAGAGATATCAAATTGCTGGCAGAAGGAACCTAATTCCCTCTTAGTTTCTTTTAACTCCTTTTTTAAGTGTTTTTGAAGCTTCAAATCTTGACATATTTGAAGGCCTTGTTTGGAGGTTACACTAACTAACTCACCATAAGTTAGCCTATCATAAGGGATAATATGTTCTCCAAAATCCTCGCGGATTCTATTTCGAACTTTTTCTCCTAAAATGGTTGGAAGACCTGCTAGGAACTTTTCTTTCCAAAAGGGTTGGTTAGAATCTTCTCTAAGCATGACCCTGGTTAGGAAAGTATTTTTATACCACTGAAAGTCACTAAGTTTTTTGCATCTTAGATTAGACAAAAGATCTGCATTTTTGTCTCTGAGGTGGGAGGAATCTCCAATGAAATGGAGTGATAAGGTAAATATAAGGGTTGATACAGAATCTTGAATTGGTTCTCCATTTAGGTTAAGAATGGGAACCCCATCTTCAGTTGTTTGGATAGCATTCAAGATGTCCAGTTGCTGTTCTTTGGTGAGATAGAAATCCCACCATCCTTTTAGCTGGCCAGAGAAGCCTGCAATTAGGAGTTCCGCAACTGTTTTATCTGACGTACCAGATTGGGTTTTGTAAGCATTTGAAGCCATCGTCATTTGCTGTAAGAGGTTCAAGATTTGGTGTTCACTCATGCCATCTATATTCCATTCGTAGATAGAAGAGGCATTATATTTTGGCTGGACAATTGTGTTTGGTTGGCTTCCGATCTGGGCTTCACTAGACCTTATAGGAATAATATCAAGTGGTGCAGTACTTTGCCAAGATAGTTTTGCTAGTTCAGGTGTTTTGGGACTAGTCTCAGGTTCAGTATTGTCACTTAAATCGAGGACATTACAAGTGTTATTCTCGAACCTGTCTCTTCCTCGCCTATTTTTGAAGTAGAAGGTTCAACCCTGCTAATTTGGTCTCTAATAGCTTGAAGAAATTCAGTTCGTGAAGTGGTAACTTCATTTTGAGCCTTTTGTGAAATCTGAAATGGTTTAAAAATCGGATTTCGGAGGCTTTTTTCTAAAGGAGTAGAGACTAGACTCGTCTCTGATTTAAGGCTTTGTTTCTCTATCCGAGAAAGCTGTTTTCCTAGGGTGTTAAGACTAATGTTAGTAAAATTGTTTTGTAGGACAATATTCTTAAGGTTTGTGGTGGCTTCTTCCTGAGGTTTTTTAAGAGGAGAGGCCTCTACCTTTTGATCGCCTATTGGGAAGGTGATCTGTCTTAAAGGAGGATGGTCATTTTGAACAGTACCATCCGGAGTTTCCCGGCAGTGTGTTCTTCTAATGGTGTTAATTGGTTCTATAGTTTTAAAGGGATAATCAATGTTATTATCAGAACTATATAGCTCAAACCAATCAAAGAAAAGAATATGGGTTTTATATTGCTTAATAAAGCTGTAATAGCTTTCTTGGATCTTCTTTCGAATGTCAAGAAAGTGCTCGAAGAACCATGTTCTCTTCGAGAGGTTATGTGGAGCATAGAAGTCTTTGTGAACTAAATCTCTATTAATCTCAAAATCCTTTTCAAGGACATTAAGTTCATTAGAGATATTCTCAGTTATGACTGAGGCTGAGGGTGAGTCTGGAGGAGACTGTCTTTCAGCATAAACTGGGTGTGGAACCTGGGTTCTATATTCAACATTTTGAATGGAAGGCGAAGGTAAATCTGAGGTAGAATACCTTGGTCTTTCCAGGTAATTGGTTTTGGGACAACTAATTTGTCGTTTATAGTGCATGTTACTTTCAGAAGGAATTCGAGAAGACCGTCCTAAGTTTTCAACAGAGGAATAGTCTGAATACCTAGAGCTAGTGCTTCTGTTAAAGCTGAGCTTAACACTACCATCAGAGTATTGTATGACTCTTTCAAGGTCGGTATTAGGTTCTGGTTGAGTCGGTGACTCGAACTTCGAGTTCAAGAGCTCCTTCAAGGAACCAATCTTCGGGAAGACCGACATCATTCCATTGTATTGGTTTAGGAATTTTTATGTTAGATCTAGAGAGGTCTGTTTGGAGGAGAAGGGTTTCTCCTTTTATGCTTTGTTGTTTATTTCCAGTATTAAAGGCAGACATCATGGCTTTGTAATGGATTTTATAAATTAAAGCTACTGGAATAGAACCATCATACATTTTATAGTTATGAGTTTTAATTTGTAAGAGCAAAGAAGATAAGATATTCTTATCACTTAACGAGACACTGAAGTTAGGGTAACAATCAAAAGAGACTGGACCCATACATAAACTTGACTCTATGGTTCCTAAAAGGGAATCATTAAAGTCTTTAAATCGTCCATCTCTAAGGGCAACAAGAACAGAAGAATTCAATCCTTCTTTAGTAAGAGGTTTTAAGCCAACTTGAACCAACCCTATATGGATGTAACGATAACCTTTTTCGACATGTTTTTTCAAAGTGTTTGCTGAAAATAATTTTATAGTATCAACAGGTTTTGTTAAATGGATATCTCGTTCTTGGGTTTTCATAACATAGTCAGTTTTAAAGATGTTATATCTACTCATTTTATAGATCTGGTCTTTACTAACTTTGGGTATCTCCCAATTATCAATATTTTGCTCAAGATTTTCTATAGTAAAGGTGTTATTTTTAACCAGTTTATTGGCTTTACCACTACTACCATGAGAAGAGGATGGAGTACCTCTGTTCCAAATAGAACTCATACTTAAGAACCAGAACTTAGTCCAGAAAATAAACCAGATAAAAGCCCTATAACCTACCCCGCCGTTTAGGTAACTCGTAGCCTTATGGTCCGATCGCCTCACTTGGGACTTACCGCCTCTACAAACGTTTAAACAAGCAGAGTAACAAATAGGACAGATAAACAAGTTTTGAGAACTGGAAAGTACTGAATACTTAAGAACAAGGTTTATAAAGAACAAATATAATCACACCCCAATGGCTCTGATACCAGGATAAACCAAGGATCTGGGGATTTTAACATATAAACTGAAAACTTAAAACAGAAAGCATAAAGTAAAGTAAGGCGGTTGAACCGGCCATGGTTTTACAGAACAGACTTACAGAGAGTCTTGGATGAAACTTAAAACTTAAAGAGTGTTACAATTTTTTGTGAGAGAGAGAGAGAGAGATTTTAGAGGAGCTTGTATTGCTGTGTTATGCTCTGCCTAGAACTGAAGGAGGAGCCTCTATTTATAGGCAGTGAAGAGTGGTGCTGTCAAGTCGAAGAGCTGTTGATGAACAAACTGTCTCCTGCTTTACACTGTTTTATCTTTTGTCTTTTGTTGCTTTTTACTGCTGATGAATAGTATTGCTTTACACTGTTGATGACTTTTGACCTTTTGCTGTTTTGATGCAGAAATTTGTCCCGTTGTTGTGGTGTCTCAATTTGTTGAAGCTTGAAGACAGTGATATAAACATATTTTTTTTTTTTTTTTTTTTTTTTTTAAGTCTGGAAACCAGCATCTTCTTCATCATCACTGAGGTGAATGGAGGAGTCTGCTGTTGATTCATGTTCCGAAGTAATAGAGGCTTCAGACATACTATCAGCTAGTTGTCGTAGGATCCGAGCATAATCTTCCGGGGTTTTAGCTGAAGCAAGCAAGGAATTTGCCTGTGATTTTCGAGCAAGGAACCTGGGATTGTTCAGCCCAGTAGTCATGGTACCTGTGTTACAATTCTTTTTCAACCATTCTTTGATGGCTGGTTCAAGAATAGACTGTGGCGTATTAAAGTTAGACCACCACCTGATTTTAAATTTTCTCTGGAGGACCAATCCCCCTTGATCCTGGTTTGTTTCAAGAAACCATTGACAGACCCAAGGAAGATAGAACTTCATTGAAAACAAACATAAGGCGGGAAAACGCCTTTCTAGATTTGAGGGTTTGTAATGGGTTCGAAAGGTATTATAACTTTTTGTAATGTCTGGGTGGAGGATTTCACTGGAAGAGCCATAGAACTTCCACCAATGCGCAAACCATGATGGTAATTTTTTCTGGTTGTATGGTTTTTGTGTTAAAATAGATAAGCCATGAATGAGACAATCTATTATTTTGTATTAAAAAGGTGGAGAACCATGCCTGTTGGTAATCCCAGTAATTGAAGGTTTTACAATGTGGGAAGGTGTTGTTAAAGCTAATGGGGAAGGCTTTGTGTTTCGATAGATCTTGATTCCAGTCCTGAGGACTAAGAACCTTTAGAATCTTAATGGTTGAATAAGAGGGCTCAGCTTGCTCATTTTTATAAAAGAAATGTTTGAATTCGAATGAGCCTGTGACCTCAAGGATTGTCTGGTAATAAACTGAAGTTTTAGTACGATCCCAAGGTTTATAGAACCAGTTTTTGCCAAAGATATTTTGTATGGAGACATAGGGATTTTCATCATGATACCCTTGTTCTATTGTTATAATGTTTTGTGAGGCAGTTTTAACAAAATATTCTGAGGTCTCGGTTTTCTTAGGTTGTGTAAGCACAACCTGAGAACTATCAGTTTTGTAAAGTTGTCTTTGAGGAAGGGTTTTTGAGGTAGATTCTCCTTCCTCTGGTTTTGAAATAACACTGATATTTTTTCCTGTAACTATTTTACCTTCTGCTGCTGCTTTGCTGGTACTTCCTTGGTTTTGCAAAGAGTTATGAAAAGCTTGGAGGAGCTGGGGGTGTTTTTGGATGGACGAAGGATGCTCAGAGATGGAGAGGAGCCATTCCTGAACTTCCTGAGTTCTATCAATAGAAGAGGTTTCACTCTCATTGTTCTGGACTGCATCGTACCAAGTTTTAATAGGTTTTTGAGTTGTGCATAAGGTTTTTTCAGGAGGAGGTTGAGACTTTCCTTTATCTTTTGTTTTGCGAGGCATTTCTGTAAGAAATTCACGGGTTAAGAAGTCAGGGATAGAATTCTCGTCTCCTTTTATGTGCTCAATATCAAATTCAAAAATGCTTAAGATAGACTGCCATCTAGCAAAAATATGTTTTACAGCAATGTTTTGGACATCCTTTTTTAAAACAGATTTAGCAGCTTGACAATCAACACGTAATAAAAATTTTTTATTTAATAAATCAGACTGGAATTTGGTAATACAGAGAACAATGGATAAGACCTCCTGTTTTACAGTAGAGTATTTTAACTGGGTGTCATTCCAATGCCCCGAGGTGAATCTGATAATGTATTCTTTACCATTATCGACTTGTTTTAAGATACCTCCATAGCCTTTGTCACTAGCATCTGTCTCAACAATTTTAGGTAGGTCAGGGTTTGCTAGGCTAAGACAAGGAATTTCTAAGACACGAGCCTTTATTGTTCTAACAGCCTGGGTATGGACATCTGACCAAGGTGGTGGGTTTTTCTTGAGTCTATTATGGAGAGGTTTTGCAATTCTGCAAAGATTTGGATAAAAATCTAAGACATAGTTTAAACTACCAAGAAACCTCTGTAGTTGGGTTTTGTCTATGATTTTATCAGGAAACTTACTAGTGAACTGCAGAGACCTATCAATTGGGGTGATAGTGCCACATGACACAATTTGGCCGAGAAACCTAATCGTAGTTTGAAATAGAGAAATCTTTTTTGCCGAAATAACAAGACCATTTTTCTTAATTAGATAGAAAAAAGTCTTTAGGTTTTTAAAATGCTGGTCAATCGTGCTTGAGAAAACTAGTACGTCATCAATGTAGACAATACAAAAATCTGAATAAGGATTGAATATATCATTCATAATCCTTTGATACTCAGAGGGTGCATTTTTAAGACCAAAGGGCATAACATTCCATTCATACTGGCCAAAAGGAACGGTAAAAGCGGTTTTATAACGGTGTTGGGGCTTGATCTGTATCTGCCAAAATCCGGATTTCATATCAAATTTTGAGAAGATAAAGGCATGGTGTAATTTTTGCATTAGATCCTTTTTATTGGGTATTGGATAACGGATCCAACGAAGGGCATCGTTAAGAGGTTTATAATTTATAACTAGCCTAGGCGTACCTCGTTCAATCTCTGAAGCTTTGTTAACGTAGAAAGCCGCACAGCTCCAAGGAGAACGAGACTTGGAAATTAAGCCTTTACTTTCGAGAAATCTAATCTCTTCTCGACAATGGCGTTCTAGGTCAGCATTCATTTGGGTTGGTCGGGCTTTGGTAGGGATATTCTTTTCATCAAAGTCTGGTTCATAAGGTAAATCGACCATGTGTTGTTTTCTATTCCAGAAGGCATTTGGAAGCTCAGAGCAAACTTCTCGTTCAAGGAGGCTTTGGAAGTCAGCTATCTGGGTTTTTAGAGCATTACCTTGTAATTGATCCTCAATTTTTTGTAAATGTATTTCCTGTTTTAGATCATGCACGTCATTCTGTTTTCGGTTAATAAGAGAATTTATTTCATTGTAATAAATGGAGCTAGCCTTTATAATGTTGAGATTTCTGGTCTTGGGCTTTTCTAGGAAAAGGAAATTAAGCCTTTTATCTTTGGTTTTGAAGGATATTCCATCATGATTGACATTGTAAGGTGTTATCAGGTTTATGAAAGGTGTTCCTAAGATAACTGTATGGTGCATATTGGTAATGAGAACAAAATGGTTTTTTAGGGAAAAGCCTTGATTTAAGATGTTAGCATCTGTTTTTCCTTCTATGTGCATTTTGGTATTATTAGCAGAGGTGAGCTTTTCCGAGGTTTTCTGGTGAAAGCGTTTTGGAACAAGACTGGATTTTATGCAATTTAAATCCGCTCCGGTATCGAACAAAGCTATAGTATTGATTTTGAAGTCACTAGAGAATTCAAGTGTAATTTTTATGTAATACTTCCTAGAACTGATTTCTCTTAAAACAAAAAGGAAATCTTCTGGGACTTTTGGGCTTTGTTCTCCCTCTGGGATATCATCAGGATCACTTTCACTAGGGATATCTGGGACCATTTGGGAAGTGAGAAGTTGGATAATGGCTGAGTCTTGTTGTTGCTTAGTTTTAAGTTCTTTTATATCAGCTTTAATGGTTTTAACTTCAGTTTGAAGGTCCTGTATGGTTTTTTCTGGTCTCTTCCTAGAACTTCTCTTTTCTAAAATAGAGGTGAGGTTGTATGGTTCAGTGCTTGAAGAAGGAGGGGTAGGGTCCTTTTCTCCAGGATTTTCTTCAAGGGATTTACGAAGTCGTTCAAGGTATTGTTTTTGAAGATCAGGATTATTAATATCCTGAATAACATCTAATATGAGGTTTTGTTCTTTGGTGAGGACGTTTAGGGTATAATCCTCATTATTAGCTGAAGAGGAGGAATCTATGTCATCATCCCGAGGACCATAATTCTCGGATTGAGTTATACGATTCAGTTTCTTCATCGAAGACTCTATTAAAAAGAGCTGAAATTCTTCCTAGAGTTTCATCATCTAGGTCAAGGTTTTGGATTTTATTAGACACTCTACAAAATCTAGTTGTGTGACCCTTTTTACCACACTTGAAACAAGTTATGTTTTTAAGGTCGGGTTTTGTGGTGGATTGTTGGTGTTTCTTATGAGGCTTCCATTTTCGTTGTTCAAAGGGTTTTTTATGGAAGACTTTCTCAACCTTCTTATAGAATTTTCGTGATTTGAAGGGTTTTTGGTAATGAGTTGGCTTACTACAATTTCCTTTACAAATACTTGTCTGAGGGGAAGAGATATCAAATTGCTGGCAGAAGGAACCTAATTCCCTCTTCGTTTCTTTTAACTCCTTTTTTAGGTGTTTTTGAAGCTTCAAATCTTGACATATTTGAAGGCCTTGTTTGGAGGTTACACTAACTAACTCACCATAAGTTAGCTTATCATAAGGGATAATATGTTCTCCAAAATCCTCGCGGATTCTATTTCGAACCTTTTCTCCTAAAATGGTTGGAAGACCTCGCTAGGAACTTTTCTTTCCAAAAGGGTTGGTTAGAATCTTCTCTAAGCATGACCCTGGTTAGGAAAGTATTTTTATACCACTTGGAAATCACTAAGTTTTTTGCATCTTAGATTAGACAAAAGATCCGCATTTTTGTCTCTAAGATGGGAGGAATCTCCAATGAAATGGAGTGATAAGGTAAATATGAGGGTTGAAACGAGAATCTTGAATTGGGTCTCCATTTAGATTAAGAATGGGAACCCCATCTTCGGTTGTTTGGATAGCATTCAAGATGTCCGATTCTTTGTTCTTTAGTGAGATAGAAATCCCACCATCCTTTTAGGCGGCCGAGAAGCCTGCAATTAGGAGTTCCGCAATTGTTTTATCGACGTACCGGATTGGGTTTTGTAAGCATTTGAAGCCATCGTCATTTCTTTGTAAGAGGTTCAAGATTTGGTGTTCACTCATGCCATCTATATTCCATTCGTAGATAGAAGAGGCATTATATTTTGGTGGACAATTGTGTTTGGTTGGCTTCCGATCCGGGCTTCACTAGACCTTATAGGAATAATATCAAGTGGTGCAAGTACTTTGCCAAGATAGTTTTGCTAGTTCGGGTGTTTTGGGACTAGTCTCGGGTTCGGTATTGTCACTTAAATCGAGGACATTACAAGTGTTATTACGAACTGTCTCTTCCTCGGCTATTTTTGAAGTAGAAGGTTCAACCCTGCTAATTTGGTCTCTAATAGCTTGAAGAAATTCGGTTCGTGAAGTGGTAACTTCATTTTGAGCCTTTTGTGAAATCTGAAATGGTTTAAAAATCGGATTTCGGAGGCTTTTTTCTAAAGGAGTAGAGACTAGACTCGTCTCGATTTAAGGCTTTGTTTCTCTATCCGAGAAAGTTGTTTTCCTAGGGTGTTAAGACTAATGTTAGTAAAATTGTTTTGTAGGACAATATTCTTAAGGTTTGTGGTGGCTTCTTCCCGAGGTTTTTTAAGAGGAGAGGCCTCTACCTTTTGATCGCCTATTGGGAAGGTGATCTGTCTTAAAGGAGGATGGTCATTTTGAACAGTACCATCCAGGAGTTTCCCGGGCAGTGTTCTTCTAATGGTGTTAATTGGTTCTATAGTTTTAAAGGGATAATCAATGTTATTATCGGAACTATATAGCTCAAACCAATCAAAGAAAAGAATATGGGTTTTATATTGCTTAATAAAGGCTGTAATAGCTTTCTTGGATCTTCTTTCGAATGTCAGAAAGTGCTCGAAGAACCATGTTCTCTTCGAGAGGTTATGTGGAGCATAGAAGTCTTTGTGAACTAAATCTCTATTAATCTCAAAATCCTTTTCAAGGACATTAAGTTCATTAGAGATATTCTCGGTTATGAGCGAGGCCGAGGGTGAGTCCGGAGGAGACTGTCTTTCAACATAAACCGGGTGTGGAACCCGGGTTCTATATTCAACATTTTGAATGGAAGGCGAAGGTAAATCGAGGTAGAATACCTTGGTCTTTCCAGGTAATTGGTTTTGGGACAACTAATTTGTCGTTTATAGTGCATGTTACTTTCGGAAGGAATTCGAGAAGACCGTCCTAAGTTTTCAACGGAGGAATAGTCTCGAATACCTAGAGCTAGTGCTTCTGTTAAAGCCGAGCTTAACACTACCATCGAGTATTGTATGACTCTTTCAAGGTCGGTATTAGGTTACGGTTGTTTGGTGACTCGAACTTCGGGTTCAGCGGCTCCTTCAAGGAACCAATCTTCGGGAAGACCGACATCATTCCATTGTATTGGTTTAGGAATTTTTATGTTAGATCTAGAGAGGTCTGTTTTGGAGGAGAAGGGTTTCTCCTTTTATGCTTTGTTGTTTATTTCCGGTATTAAAGGCGAGACATCATGGCTTTGTAATGGATTTTATAAATTAAAGCTCTTTGGAATAGAACCATCATACATTTTATAGTTATGAGTTTTAATTTGTAAGAGCAAAGAAGATAAGATATTCTTATCACTTAACGAGACACCGAAGTTAGGGTAACAATCAAAAGAGACTGGACCCATACATAAACTTGACTCTATGGTTCCTAAAAGGGAATCATTAAAGTCTTTAAATCGTCCATCTCTAAGGGCAACAAGAACGGGAAGAATTCAATCCTTCTTTAGTAAGAGGTTTTAAGCCAACTTGAACCAACCCTATATGGATGTAACGATAACCTTTTTCGACATGTTTTTTCAAAGTGTTTGCTTGAAAATAATTTTATAGTATCAACGGGTTTTGTTAAATGGATATCTCGTTCTTGGGTTTTCATAACATAGTCAGTTTTAAAGATGTTATATCTACTCATTTTATAGATCCGGTCTTTACTAACTTTGGGTATCTCCCGATTATCAATATTTTGCTCAAGATTTTCTATAGTAAAGGTGTTATTTTTAACCAGTTTATTGGCTTTACCACTACTACCATGAGAAGAGGATGGAGTACCTCTGTTCCAAATAGAACTCATACTTAAGAACCGGAACTTAGTCCGAGAAAATAAACCGGATAAAAGCCCTATAACCTACCCCGCCGTTTAGGTAACTGTAGCCTTATGGTCGATTGCCTCACTTGGGACTTACCGCCTCTACAAACGTTTAAACAAGCGAGTAACAAATAGGACGGATAAACAAGTTTTGAGAAGCTGGAAAGTCCTGAATACTTAAGAACAAGGTTTATAAAGAACAAATATAATCACACCCCAATGGCTCCGATACCGGGATAAACCAAGGATGCGGGGATTTTAACATATAAAGCGAAAACTTAAAACGAAATGCCTCGCAAAACAAAAGATAAAGGAAAGTCTCAACCTCCTCCTGAAAAAACCTTATGCCCAACTCAAAAACCTATTTAAACTTGGTACGATGCGGTCCGGGAACAATGAGAGTGAAACCTCTTCTATTGATAGAACTCGGGAAGTTCGGGAATGGCTCCTCTCCATCTCCGAGCATCCTTCGTCCATCCAAAAACACCCCCGGCTCCTCCAAGCTTTTCATAACTCTTTGCAAAACCAAGGAAGTACCAAGAAAGCAGCAGCAGAAGGTAAAATAGTTACGGGGAAAAAATATCGAGTGTTATTTCAAAACCGGAGGAAGGAGAATCTACCTCAAAAACCCTTCCTCAAAGACAACTTTACAAAGCGATAGTTCTCGGGTTGTGCTTACACAACCTAAGAAAACCGAGACCTCGGAATATTTTGTTAAAAGCGCCTCACAAAACATTATAACAATAGAACAAGGGTATCATGATGAAAATCCCTATGTCTCCATACAAAATATCTTTGGCAAAAACTGGTTCTATAAACCTTGGGATCGTACTAAAACTTGAGTTTATTACCCGGACAATCCTTGAGGTCACAGGCTCCACTGAATTCAAACATTTCTTTTATAAAAATGAGCAAGCTGAGCCCTCTTATTCAACCATTAAGATTCTAAAGGTTCTTAGTCCTCGGGATTGGAATCAAGATCTATCGAAACACAAAGCCTTCCCCATTAGCTTTAACAACACCTTCCCGCATTGTAAAACCTTCAATTCCTGGGATTACCAACAGGCATGGTTCTCCACCTTTTTAATACAAAATAATAGATTGTCTCATTCATGGCTTATCTATTTTAACACAAAAACCATACGGCCGAGAAAAATTACCATCATGGTTTTGCGCATTGGTGGAAGTTCTATGGCTCTTCCGGTGAAATCCTCCACCCGAGACATTACAAAAAGTTATAATACCTTTCGAACCCATTACAAACCCTCAAATCTAGAAAGGCGTTTTCCCGCCTTATGTTTGTTTTCAATGAAGTTCTATCTTCCTTGGGTCCGTCAATGGTTTCTTGAAACAAACCGAGGATCAAGGGGGATTGGTCCTCCGAGAAAATTTAAAATCGGGTGGTGGTCTAACTTTAATACGCCACGATCTATTCTTGAACCCGGCCATCAAAGAATGGTTGAAAAAGAATTGTAACACAGTACCATGACCTTTTGGGCCGGAACAATCCCGGTTCCTTGCTCGAAAATCACGAGGCAAATTCCTTGCTTGCTTCGGCTAAAACCCCGGAAGATTATGCTCGGATCCTACGACAACTAGGCGATAGTATGTGGAAGCCTCTATTACTTCGGAACATGAATCAACAAGCGAGACTCCTCCATTCACCTCGGTGATGATGAAGAAGATCTTTGGTTTCCGGACTTAAAAAAAAAAAAAAAAAAAAAAAAAAAAAAAAATGTTTATATCACTTTGTCTTGAAGCTTCAACAAATTTCAAGCTTCAACAAATTGAGACACCACAACAACGGGACAAATTTCCGCATCAAAACAGCAAAAGGTCAAAAGTCATCAACGGTGTAAAGCAATACTATTCATCGGCGGTAAAAAGCATGAAAAGACAAAAGATAAAACGAGTGTAAAGCGGGGAGACGGTTTGTTCATCAACGGCTCTTCGACTTGACAGCACCACTCTTCACTTTGCCTATAAATAGAGGCTCCTCCTTCGAGTTCTAGGGGAGCATAACACCAGAATACAAGCTCCTCCTAAAATCTCTCTCTCTCTCAAAAAATTGTAACACTCTTTAAGTTTTAAGTTTCATCCAAGACTCTCTATAAGTCTGTTCTGTAAAACCATGGCCGGTTCAACCGCCTTACTTTACTTTATGCTTTCTGTTTTAAGTTTTCAGTTTATATGTTAAAATCCCCAGATCCTTGGTTTATCCTGGTATCAGAGCCATTGGGGTGTGATTATATTTGTTCTTTATAAACCTTGTTCTTAAGTATTCAGTACTTTCCAGTTCTCAAAACTTGTTTATCTGTCCTATTTGTTACTCTGCTTGTTTAAACGTTTGTAGAGGCGGTAAGTCCCAAGTGAGGCGGTCGGACCATAAGGCTACGGTTACCTAAACGGCGGGGGTAGGTTATAGGGCTTTTATCCGGTTTATTTTCTCGGACTAAGTTCCGGTTCTTAAGTATGAGTTCTATTTGGAGCAGAGGTACTCCATCCTCTTCTCATGGTAGTAGTGGTAAAGCCAATAAAGCTGGTTAAAAATAACACCTTTACTATAGAAAATCTTGAGCAAAATATTGATAATTGGGAGATACCCAAAGTTAGTAAAGACCGGATCTATAAAATGAGTAGATATAACATCTTTAAAAGCGACTATGTTATCAAAACCCAAGAACGAGATATCCATTTAACAAAACCTGTTGATACTATAAAATTATTTTCAGCAAACACTTTGAAAAAACATGTCGAAAAAGGTTATCGTTACATCCATATAGGGTTGGTTCAAGTTGGCTTAAAACCTCTTACTAAAGAAGGATTGAATTCTTCTGTTCTTGTTGCCCTTAGAGATGGACGATTTAAAGACTTTAATGATTCCCTTTTAGGAACCATAGAGTCAAGTTTATGTATGGGTCCAGTCTCTTTTGATTGTTACCCTAACTTCAGTGTCTCGTTAAGTGATAAGAATATCTTATCTTCTTTGCTCTTACAAATTAAAACTCATAACTATAAAATGTATGATGGTTCTATTCCAGTAGCTTTAATTTATAAAATCCATTACAAAGCCATGATGTCCGCCTTTAATCTTGGAAATAAACAACAAAGCATAAAAGGAGAAACCGCTTCTCCTCCAAACAGACCTCTCTAGATCTAACATAAAAATTCCTAAACCAATACAATGGAATGATGTCGGTCTTCCTGAAGATTGGTTCCTTGAAGGAAGCTCTTGAACCCGAAGTTCGGGTCACCAGCTCAACCGGAACCTAATACCGACCTTGAAAGAGTCATACAATACTCTGATGGTAGTGTTAAGCTCAGCTTTAACAGAAGCACTAGCTCTAGGTATTCAGACTATTCCTCTGTTGAAAACTTAGGACGGTCTTCTCGAATTCCTTCCGAAAGTAACATGCACTATAAACGACAAATTAGTTGTCCCCAAAACCAATTACTGGAAAGACCAAGGTATTCTACCTCGGATTTACCTTCGCCTTCCATTCAAAATGTTGAATATAGAACCCGGGTTCCACACCCGGTTTATCTTTGAAAGACGGTCTCCTCCGAGACTCAGCCTCGGCCTCGGTCATAGCGAGAATATCTCCAATGAACTTAATGTCCTTGAAAAGGATTTTGAGATTAATAGAGATTTAGTTCTAAAGACTTCTATGCTCCACATAACCTCTCGAAGAGAACATGGTTCTGCGAGCACTTTCTTGACATTCGAAAGAAGATCCAAGAAAGCTATTACGGCTTTATTAAGCAATATAAAACCCATATTCTTTTCTTTGATTGGTTTGAGCTATATAGTTCGATAATAACATTGATTATCCCTTTAAAACTATAGAACCAATTAACACCATTAGAAGAACACTGTGCGGGAAACTCCGGATGGTACTGTTCAAAATGACCATCCTCCTTTAAGACAGATCACCTTCCCAATAGGCGATCAAAAGGTAGAGGCCTCTCCTCTTAAAAAACCTCGGGAAGAAGCCACCACAAACCTTAAGAATATTGTCCTACAAAACAATTTTACTAACATTAGTCTTAACACCCTAGGAAAACGACTTTCTCGGATAGAGAAACAAAGCCTTAAATCGAGACGAGTCTAGTCTCTACTCCTTTAGAAATAAGCCTCCAAATCCGATTTTTAAACCATTTCGGATTTCACAAAGGCTCAAAATGAAGTTACCACTTCACGAACTGAATTTCTTCAAGCTATTAGAGACCAAATTAGCGAGGTTGAACCTTCTACTTCAAAAATAGGCGAGGAAGAGACAGGTTCGAATAACACTTGTAATGTCCTCGATTTAAGTGACAATCCTGAACCTGAGACTAGTCCCAAAACACCCGAACTAGCAAAACTATCTTGGCAAAGCTTCGCACCACTTGATATTATTCCTATAAGGTCTAGTGAAGCCCGGATCGGAAGCTTAACCAAACACAATTGTCCGGCCAAAATATAATGCCTCTTCTATCTACGAATGGAATATAGATGGCATGAGTGAACACCAAATCTTGAACCTCTTACAAAGCAAATGACGATGGCTTCAAATGCTTACAAAACCCAATGCTGTACGTCGGATAAAACAGGTTGCGGAACTCCTAATTGCGAGGCTTCTTCGGCCGGCTAAAAGGATGGTGGGATTTCTATCTCACTAAAGAACAGCAACTGGACATCTTGAATGCTATCCAAACAACTGAAGATGGGGTTCCCATTCTTAATCTAAATGGAGACCCAATTCAAGATTCTGTTTCAACCCTCATATTTACCTTATCACTCCATTTCATTGGAGATTCCTCCCATCTTAGAGACAAAAATGCAGATCTTTTGTCTAATCTAAGATGCAAAAAACTTAGTGATTTCCAGTGGTATAAAAATACTTTCCTAACCAGGGTCATGCTTAGAGAAGATTCTAACCAACCCTTTTGGAAAGAAAAGTTCCTAGCAGGTCTTCCAACCATTTTAGGAGAAAAGGTTCGAAATAGAATCCGCGAGGATTTTGGAGAACATATTATCCCTTATGATAAGCTAACTTATGGTGAGTTAGTTAGTGTAACCTCCAAACAAGGCCTTCAAATATGTCAAGATTTGAAGCTTCAAAAACACCTAAAAAAGGAGTTAAAAGAAACGAAGAGGGAATTAGGTTCCTTCTGCCAGCAATTTGATATCTCTTCCCCTCAGACAAGTATTTGTAAAGGAAATTGTAGTAAGCCAACTCATTACCAAAAACCCTTCAAATCACGAAAATTCTATAAGAAGGTTGAGAAAGTCTTCCATAAAAAACCCTTTGAACAACGAAAATGGAAGCCTCATAAGAAACACCAACAGTCCACCACAAAACCTGACCTTAAAAACATAACTTGTTTCAAGTGTGGTAAAAAGGGTCACACAGCTAGATTTTGTAGAGTGTCTAATAAAATCCAAAACCTTGACCTAGATGATGAAACTCTAGGAAGAATTTCAGCTCTTTTAATAGAGTCTTCGATGAAGAAACCGAATCGTATAACTCAGTGAGAATTATGGTCCTCGGGATGATGACATAGATTCCTCCTCTTCAAGCTAATAATGAGGATTATACCCTAAACGTCCTCACCAAAGAACAAAACCTCATATTAGATGTTATTCAGGATATTAATAATCCTGATCTTCAAAAACAATACCTTGAACGACTTCGTAAATCCCTTGAAGAAAATCCTGGAGAAAAGGACCCTACCCCTCCTTCTTCAAGCACTTGAACCATACAACCTCACCTCTATTTTAGAAAAGAGAAGTTCTAGGAAGAGACCGAGAAAAACCATACAGGACCTTCAAAGCGAAGTTAAAACCATTAAAGCGATATAAAAGAACTTAAAACTAAGCAACAACAAGACTCGGCCATTATCCAACTTCTCACTTCCCAAATGGTCCCGGGATATCCACTAGTGAAAGTGATCCCGATGATATCCCGGAGGGAGAACAAAGCCCAAAAGTCCCAGAAGATTTCCTTTTTGTTTTAAGAGAAATCGGTTCTAGGAAGTATTACATAAAAATTACACTTGAATTCTCTAGTGACTTCAAAATCAATACTATAGCTTTGTTCGATACGGAGCGGATTTAAATTGCATAAAATCCAGTCTTGTTCCAAAACGCTTTCACCCGGAAAACCTCGGAAAAGCTCACCTCTGCTAATAATACCAAAATGCACATAGAAGGAAAAACAGATGCTAACATCTTAAATCAAGGCTTTTCCCTAAAAAAACCATTTTGTTCTCATTACCAATATGCACCATACAGTTATCTTAGGAACACCTTTCATAAACCCGATAACACCTTACAATGTCAATCATGATGGAATATCCTTCAAAACCAAAGATAAAAGGCTTAATTTCCTTTTCCTAGAAAAGCCCAAGACCGAAATCTCAACATTATAAAGGCTAGCTCCATTTATTACAATGAAATAAATTCTCTTATTAACCGAAAACAGAATGACGTGCATGATCTAAAACAGGAAATACATTTACAAAAAATTGAGGATCAATTACAAGGTAATGCTCTAAAAACCCGGATAGGCGACTTCCAAAGCCTCCTTGAACGAGAAGTTTGCTCGAGCTTCCAAATGCCTTACGGAATAGAAAACAACACATGGTCGATTTACCTTATGAACCCGGACTTTGATGAAAAGAATATCCCTACCAAAGCCCGACCAACCCAAATGAATGTCGACCTAGAACGCCATTGTCGAGAAGAGATTAGATTTCTCGAAAGTAAAGGCTTAATTTCCAAGTCTCGTTCTCCTTGGAGGCGTGCGGCTTTCTACGTTAACAAAGCTTCGGAGATTGAACGAGGTACGCCTAGGCTAGTTATAAATTATAAACCTCTTAACGATGCCCTTCGTTGGATCCGTTATCCAATACCCAATAAAAAGGATCTAATGCAAAAATTACACCATGCCTTTATCTTCTCAAAATTTGATATGAAATCCGGATTTTGGCGGATACGGATCAAGCCCCAACACCGTTATAAAACCGCTTTTACCGTTCCTTTTGGCAGTATGAATGGAATGTTATGCCCTTTGGTCTTAAAAATGCACCCTCACGAGTATCAAAGGATTATGAATGATATATTCAATCCTTATTCAGATTTTTGTATTGTCTACATTGATGACGTACTAGTTTTTCTCAAGCACGATTGACCGGCATTTTAAAAACCTAAAGACTTTTTTCTATCTAATTAAGAAAAATGGTCTTGTTATTTCGGCAAAAAAGATTTCTCTATTTCAAACTACGATTAGGTTTCTCGGCCAAATTGTGTCATGTGGCACTATCACCCCAATTGATAGGTCTCTGCGAGTTCACTAGTAAGTTTCCTGATAAAATCATAGACAAAACCCAACTACGAGAGGTTTCTTGGTAGTTTAAACTATGTCTTAGATTTTTATCCAAATCTTTGCGGAATTGCAAAACCTCTCCATAATAGACTCAAGAAAAACCCACCACCTTGGTCGGATGTCCATACCCGAGGCCGTTAGAACAATAAAGGCTCGTGTCTTAGAAATTCCTTGTCTTAGCCTAGCAAACCCCGACCTACCTAAAATTGTTGAGACAGATGCTAGTGACAAAGGCTATGGAGGTATCTTAAAACAAGTCGATAATGGTAAAGAATACATTATCGGATTCACCTCGGGGCATTGGAATGACACCCGGTTAAAATACTCTACTTGTAAAACGGGAGGTCTTATCCATTGTTCTCTGTATTACCAAATTCCACTCGATTTATTAAATAAAAAAATTTTTATTACGTGTTGATTGTCAAGTTTGCTAAATCTGTTTTAAAAAAGGATGTCCAAAACATTCTTTGTAAAACATATTTTTGCTAGATGGCAGTCTATCTTAAGCATTTTTGAATTTGATATTGAGCACATAAAAGGAGACGAGAATTCTATCCCTGACTTCTTAACCCGTGAATTTCTTACAGAAATGCCTCGCAAAACAAAAGATAAAGGAAAGTCTCAACCTCCTCCTGAAAAAACCTTATGCACAACTCAAAAACCTATTAAAACTTGGTACGATGCAGTCCAGAACAATGAGAGTGAAACCTCTTCTATTGATAGAACTCAGGAAGTTCAGGAATGGCTCCTCTCCATCTCTGAGCATCCTTCGTCCATCCAAAAACACCCCCAGCTCCTCCAAGCTTTTCATAACTCTTTGCAAAACCAAGGAAGTACCAAGAAAGCAACGCAGAAGGTAAAATAGTTACAGGAAAAAATATCAGTGTTATTTCAAAACCAGAGGAAGGAGAATCTACCTCAAAAACCCTTCCTCAAAGACAACTTTACAAAACTGATAGTTCTCAGGTTGTGCTTACACAACCTAAGAAAACCGAGACCTCAGAATATTTTGTTAAAACTGCCTCACAAAACATTATAACAATAGAACAAGGGTATCATGATGAAAATCCCTATGTCTCCATACAAAATATCTTTGGCAAAAACTGGTTCTATAAACCTTGGGATCGTACTAAAACTTCAGTTTATTACCAGACAATCCTTGAGGTCACGAGCTCCGCTGAATTCAAACATTTCTTTTATAAAAATGAGCAAGCTGAGCCCTCTTATTCAACCATTAAGATTCTAAAGGTTCTTAGTCCTCGGGAATTTGGAATCAAGATCTATCGAAACACAAAGCCTTCCCCATTAGCTTTAACAACACCTTCCCACATTGTAAAACCTTCAATTACTGGGATTACCAACAGGCATGGTTCTCCACCTTTTTAATACAAAATAATAGATTGTCTCATTCATGGCTTATCTATTTTAACACAAAAACCATACAGCCAGAAAAATTACCATCATGGTTTGCGCATTGGTGGAAGTTCTATGGCTCTTCCAGTGAAATCCTCCACCCAGACATTACAAAAAGTTATAATACCTTTCGAACCCATTACAAACCCTCAAATCTAGAAAGGCGTTTTCCCGCCTTATGTTTGTTTTCAATGAAGTTCTATCTTCCTTGGGTCTGTCAATGGTTTCTTGAAACAAACCAGGATCAAGGGGGATTGGTCCTCCAGAGAAAATTTAAAATCAGGTGGTGGTCTAACTTTAATACGCCACAGTCTATTCTTGAACCAGCCATCAAAGAATGGTTGAAAAAGAATTGTAACACAGGTACCATGACTCTCGGGCCGGAACAATCCCGAGTTCCTTGCTCGAAAATCACGAGGCAAATTCCTTGCTTGCTTCAGCTAAAACCCCGGAAGATTATGCTCGGATCCTACGACAACTAGCTGATAGTATGTCTGAAGCCTCTATTACTTCGGAACATGAATCAACAGCAGACTCCTCCATTCACCTCAGTGATGATGAAGAAGATGCTGGTTTCCAGACTAAAAAAAAAAAAAAAAAAAAAAAAAA
Organism: Beta lomatogona; assembly: GCA_947646795.1. NCBI lineage: Eukaryota > Viridiplantae > Streptophyta > Magnoliopsida > Caryophyllales > Amaranthaceae > Beta > Beta lomatogona. The sequence goes on from CANSNZ010001141.1 coordinate 77,341, forward strand.
AAATGTTTATATCACTTGTCTTCAAGCTTCAACAAATTGAGACACCACAACAACGGGACAAATTTCGCATCAAAACAAGCAAAGGTCAAAAGTCATCAACAGTGTAAAGCAATACTATTCATCAGCGGTAAAAAGCAACAAAAGACAAAAGATAAAACAGTGTAAAGCAGGAGACAGTTTGTTCATCAACAGCTCTTCGACTTGACAGCACCACTCTTCACTGCCTATAAATAGAGGCTCCTCCTTCAGTTCTAGGCAGAGCATAACACAGCAATACAAGCTCCTCTAAAATCTCTCTCTCTCTCTCTCACAAAAAATTGTAACACTCTTTAAGTTTTAAGTTTCATCCAAGACTCTCTCGTAAAGTACGTTCAGTAAAACCATGGCCGGTTCAACCGCCTTACTTTACTTTATGCTTTCTGTTTTAAGTTTTCGGTTTATATGTTAAAATCCCCAGATCCTTGGTTTATTATATATATATATATATATATATATATATATATATATATATATAGAAACAATCCAAAATTGTACAAAATTAGCTTTTTTTTTTTTTGGGATAAGAAAACCTTCTCATTTGTATGATTTGTACCAAAATTCGAATATGTGTCCAAACATGACACAAAAAAGTGTATTCTACAACTTAAGACTATAAGGAAAAATATGAGGCGAGACATGATTAGTTCCTAATTCTATGAACAAAAACACTACGGAAAATTAGCTACATATATGCAAAATTATATAAAAACCAAACATTATACATAGAAAACTAAACATAAATACATACAAAACTAAACATGAATACATAGAAATAACATTTCAAAATCAATACGGGAAAATTATACAAATATACAAAAATAACAAATAAACATATATACATAATTAACAAAATAAAGCAAAAATTAGGAGCGAAAAAGCAAAAATTAAGCACGAAAAGCAAAAATTAAGCACGAAAAGCGAAAATAAAGAGCGAAAAATTATAAGAAAATGGAAGCCAAAAAAATCGACACGAAAATGGCAGCCCAAAAAACCAAAATATAACCTACATCCAAACTAGATCCAAAACCTAAATCCCATATAAACTAAAAAATGCGGTAAAAGAATATGAAAAAACGGAAAAAAAAACACCAATTTCTTGTGTACGGATCTTCGATTCTTCGTCTCTTCATTTCTTCGTTCTTCGTTCTCCGTTCTTCAATTTCTTCGTTCTCCGTTCTTCATTTTCTTCATTCTTCGTTCTCCGTTTGTCAATTTATTCGTTCTCCGTTCTTTAATTTATTCGTTCTTCGTTTTCATTTATTGTGTTGTGTGAGTTTTTGGTTCTTGCAAAAAAGTGTATTCTCCATTCTTGCATGATAGTAGAGAGGAAAGAGGAGAGAGGATAGAGGAGATAGGAGAGGGAAGAGATATGACAGCTGTGTGAGGGAGGAGTAGAGAGGAGAGAGGGTAGAGGAGGGAGATTAGGGTTATGAGGGAGGAGAGAGATTTTGGGTTAGGAGTAGAGAGAGATTTTGGGTCGGGAGTGAGGAGGGAGTCTTTGGGCCACGATTTTATCTTTGAGCGAAAATTAAATAATGGGCCAAATTAGCGTGTTGGGCCAAATTTGAGGCGAAAAAAGCAAGCAAATTTGATGCGGTCCACAAACCGCATCACGATTTTAAAAAACCGCATCGGTTTATTTAATCGATGCGGTCCACTTGTGGACCGCATCGATTGTACTCCCAACTTTCCCTCTCATTTTTAATGTTGATTTTCGGATGCGGTTTTACAAAAACTGCATCTGTTACTAAGTGACATATAAGGTTTTTTCCACTAGTGCCAATATCTTAAACACATAATCAACTGGCCAAATCAATTATATGAAAACAAACCAAGATTATCAAATTGCAATAAAAATAAATCAATCCAAACAACTTAGTTCAAATCATTGATAGAAAATAAAAGACTACATCTAGTCCTAAAACCTGGAAATTTAGCTAGACATTAGAACTAAAATAACCCAACTAATTGAAAATAAAAATCTGAAATTAAACATGAAATTTAATAACATAAACTAAGAGAAGAGAGAAACAAACTCCGGATGAAGAATCGGATAAAACGCCCTTGCTCCCGCGCTGGCGTCTCGCGTCCGATCTCTCTTTGATCCGTCTTCTCGTCTCCTCATGCGGCTCTCGTTCTTCGTCCCTGTATATCTCGTGGCTGAAGGGTTTTATACCCTACTTTTTGTATCCTCCGTGGTTGCATTTAGAGATTTTGGGTCTAAAAACCCAATTTCCCTTTTATATGCTACCGTCCTTTTTCTCCTCTCATAATGTCAACTCCCTTGTTTCTTTTATTACCCTATACTTGCTATAGGCTTTTTGGCCCATGGTTTAGTTTTCTCTTTTTTCTTTCTTTGTTTTGTTTCTCTTATTCTTTTTCTAATTTACCTACAAATAATTTAATAAAGTAATAAATACTTAGGCTCCAAAATAAATTATTTGCATAATAAACACATACTACTATTATAAATATTAGATAAATCAAATTAACATGTATAAGTAGTATTAAAATCAAGCAAGTAATTTCTTGAGTGCATTTTTTATATTTTAAATCAACTTTGTAACTTAAGTAACTCAACTATTATAACATTAAAATATGAGAAAAAAACATATTATAAGTCTCAAAACTTATACTAAAAAGTAATATAACAGAGAAATCATGTATAAAATAGAGCCTTATAAACTCCCCACACTTAAGATTTGATAGTCCTCGAGCAAAATAGGACTATATAATAGTAGCATCTATATGTCAATATAAATTTTAACTCCCAACCGAATGACTTTTCGGGCAAATTCTAGTATTAGCATTCATAACTTAACTTAAGCGAAAGTTTTCACAAAGACCAGAAATAACTTTTATAGAAACAATTTTTTTTTTCAAAAACATTGTTTAGACATCACAAGCAAGAGCCAAAGGCCAACCAACTCTTCAAAAAGCATAGTACTTCATGTATTAGTGTTTCCATTACATCTTACAGCAACCATATTCAAGATTTGAGTAATTGAGCAATCAACTTGGTGAACTCTCACTTTAGTTGTGAAAATAAAAATAAGTGTATAGTCATTCATGTGTTTGAGGTGTAACGGTTATCACTCAAAACCTACGAAGTCGACTCGAAATGAAATATGTCGTCTTTAAACTTGCATATCGTTCAATCCTCCACTACTTAGTAAGACATGGAGCATACAAAAATCGAAGGACTTTAGTAAGGTTGTAATGTAAAGCTCGAGGTAAGGGTACGAAGTACTTGGGATTTGGTGCTCAAAAGCTTAAGACTAGTGGAGTACACAATATGTAACAAGGCCAAAAGTAATGGCCACAATCAAAACTCCAACTACTCAAATGTTAGCAATATATATCCAATAATAAACTTCCCGAACTCATTTTCATTCTAAATACCAATCTTTTCTTTCTTTTTTTTTTTTTTTTTCATATTTTGTCATTTCTTTTGTTCCTTCATATTTTTCATTTCATTTTGAATTTATTTTTTGACAAGAACATAATTGAAAACTAATAGGATCACCTCGCATAGAAGTATGACGTACAACCCCATTCAAACCATGTCATATATTCCAAGTAGCTCAAAGCTTAGGTAAAAGTAACGTGTTTAGGGAAATAAGCTTGTAATGTGGTTTAAACAAAAGCAATAGGCTTAAGGCTCGGAGGGGCTTTAGAAAAAGTTATGATAATGCGAGTGGCTTAGGCTAAATGTGGTTCAACAAAAACGAATGCCTTAATCATTTTTATGTATGCTCATGTTTCAATGTAGTCTCAAAGAAACCAATGCAACTTCAAGAGTTTATACTTCACTAGGAACTAACACACCTTTGTCATGAAAAACTAGAGACTAACATAGATGTTTTAGTCTATTAAAAGGCTTAAGAGTCTCACAATGGCTATAGATGTCCACGAAGCCAATTACAATCAAATCATAAATAACCATTCTTACCACTTGCCAAACACTTACACAATGATGATACTATGCAATTCTCTAAATCAGTCAACATAAAAACCATTAACTTGCAACAAAACTAGAAAATTTTTAATTTTTTTAAATTCAATTTCAAAAACTCGATTTTTTTCTTTTTAGGTCAAATTAAGCTCACGAAATTTGCCTTCAAATCAATATAAGACATGAAAATTATAAATTTCTGCACAAATTTTGAGTAGCACCTCCCTAAAATTTAGATTTCTCATTTTCTAGACCTGTTTCTTCACACAAATTAATTCCAATATCACAGTAATACATCAAATCCAACAATCCAAGGCTTAAGCCTGTCCCCCACACTTATTATAAACATTGTCCTCAATGTTATAAATTAAAAACTAAAAAGAGAAGTGGGGAGAAGAAAAGAAAAATTGAACAGGGAAACAAGGAAGGAGGCAACCTGGTGTATGTAGATTGCAGAAATGTTCTCCATATAGTTGTTGTCCGGTGTAATGACTATAAGTGGCCGAACACAGGCTTTATATATATATATATATATATATATATATATATATATATATATATATATATATATATATATATATATATATATATAATGAACTGCAAATGTGAAAATAAAAGTAAAAAGAAAAATAAGATAATAATAATACTAATAATAGGGAAAGAAAAGAAATTAAAATGGAAAAGAGCTTGGGTTGTCTCCCAAGTAGCGCAAATTTAAGGTTTTGCAAAACTATTTAAGATTAGTACACCAATGCAGAAGAGTTCAATGCTCTAAGAAGCTTATCATATGTTCCCTGCAAACATCTCACAAAATATTATATAAGATTAAACGGGGAAAAAAGAAATAAATTAGTCCTAAAAATCTATTAAACTTAGAAAAAGGCAAATAAAAATAAAAATTATACTTACAAGAGTAAGAAAAAGGAAAATTGTTAGTATCTTTACATGACCCAAAAGAAGGAATAAAAATTAAATGTACATCGGTTACACGATCACATGAGTCATTCAAAGGGGGCGAAATAAGGAACGATGGGGATATAGTATAGGGGAAGAGGAAATAAGGTCAAGTTTTTGAGAGAAAGGAACATTGACTCAAAACACAATTCTGTGGAACCGACAAAGACTCATGAATCACTCCACTCTCAACTTTATGTTCCTCTAAAAGAGGGACTTTAACCATTGTTTCTTCTTCCCTCAAAACATCCATCACATGGTCCTTTTCTTAATCTCATCATCATCCCAATAGTTTACATTTATTATCCCTCCCACATCATCAAGCATCAACATTTATATATGGCTCCTGGGATGAGAATTTTGAGTAGAATTATCAAAAACATATTGGGGAAAGAGATTGAAACCATTTAGGGGTGTCACATCACACAAAGAAATAGCATGAGAAGTAGAGTGACAATTAGAACAATAAGGAGGTTGTGTAATGTACGGTGAAGGAATTACTCTAGGCCGACAAAGACATCTCCCACTCAAAGGGCATCCCTTTGTGCCAACCACTCAATTAAATCTCAACAATAATCGTGGGAGATTCGAATAGAAATCCTCCATTAGACATCGATTCTACCACCATTCTAGTTTCTTCATTTAACCCCCTCATAAAACCTATAGGCACATATCCCATAATTCAATTCCATGATTATGACCAATAAAATCACCAAGTCTATGATAGTATTTCCAAAACACTTCATTCCCTCTTATCGATCGAAAAGAAAAAATTGCTCTAGAATTACTAGCACGAATTTCGGGTTCATCTTAAACATATGCGGTACTTCATAAGAACTTCGGGCAAAATTTGGAGAATTTTGATATGATGCATCAAAAATATAAACATGAGAACCACAAGAATTATGATTATGTTGCGTACTACAAAATTCTTTCCCCATCATAAAAATAACATGACTCCATGATAACGAAAAGTAAATAATAAACAAAAACTACCGACAAAGAGAAAAAAAAAAATTATAATAAATAAAGGCAAGAACTTAACTAACAATAATAATGAGTGTTAAATAAATAAAGCTTGAAAACAATAGATGAAAACCTACCTGCAAATTAGAGAATTGTTAAAGATATCAAGAATAACTTAAATTAAAATTAAAACTAAGCTATAAGACAAACAAATAAGGTATACTAAGTAAGGAGTAACGGTGGCGGAATGTGGATAGCAAACTAAAAAAATTGAACAGACAACATATATAAGACTAACTTAGTAGTGTCACTAACTTAAATCAAATATGACTAGTTATGCGTAAAACTTAGCAAACAAACCGAACTAAAACAAAATCTAAACTAATCTAAGCGTCTCCTTAGTATGACATTGAACTAATTACCTCCCCAAAGAATTCGCTGTCAAAAACATGGGTTTGGCCCTACAAGTACTCTTAAAATGCCGCAAGTGTACCGGTCAATTAAAGTAAATATAAGGTAAGCAAGATATCGCTTCCCACAAGGAAGTATAATCAACTACCAAATTAAGAGACATTAATATTATTTAGATAATTCGAAATAGTGAATGGTGGTGATAAACTAGACTAATAAAATATGAACTATACCAATTCTAACACTAAATACGTTAGACAATAAGTATAAACCAAATATGAGAGATAGTTCTGGACTTAGATTTCGCCACGTTCCTTCTATAATGAAATTAAACTAGTTGTCTGATTAAAAGCTATTATATTGCAACGATCGAATTTCCTATAATATATTATCTCCTCTTCCAAGGTAGAAAACGTATATTTATAATAATCTTACGCCTACTTCAAGAGTCATAACAATTAATATAAACCCATTACGAACAAGAAATTCATATAAAAGACAACACCAAGTGTATAACTATTCCTAAAATTATACTACTCGACGCTTAATAACCTCACGAACTAATATTGAAATTTCACTTCAGCCTAATAATCCAATATCTTAAAAATATAATCAACTCACAAATCAATTATATGAAAACAAACCAAGATTATCAAATTGCAATCAAAATAAATCAATCCAAACAACTTAGTTCAAATCATCGACTGAAAATAAAAGACTACATCTAGTCGTGAAACATGGATATTTAGCTAGACATTGAAACTAAAATAACCCAACTAATTGAAAATAATAATATGAAATTAAACATAGTAACCGATCTAAATTTAATAACATAAACTAAGAGAAGAAAGAAAGAAACTCCGATTCGATGAAGAATCGATATAAAACGCCCTTGCTCCCCCCGCGCCGGCGTCTCGCGTCCGATCTCGTCTTTGATCCGTCTTCTCGCCTCCTCATGCGGCTCGCTTCTTCGCCCCCCGTATATCTCGGTGGCCGGGCGGTTTTATACCCCCGCTTTTTGTATCCTCCGTGGTTGCATTTAGAGATTTTGGGTCTAGAAACCCAATTTCCCTTTTTATATGCTACCGTGCTTTTTTCTCCTCTCATAATGTCAACTCCCTTGTTTCTTTTATTACCCTATACTTCGTTATAGGCTTTTTGGCCCATGGTTTAGTTTTCTCTTTTTTCTTTCTTTGTTTTGTTTCTCTTTTTCTTCTTCTAATTTACCTACAAATAATTTAATAAAGTAATAAATACTTAGGCTCCAAAAATAAATTATTTGCATAATAAACACATACTACTATTATAAATATTTGATAAACCAAATTAACATGTATAAGTAGTATTAAAATCAAGCAAGTAATTTCTTGAGTGCATTTTTCATATTTTAAATGAATTTTGTAACTTAAGTAACTCAACTATTATAACATTAAAATATAAGAAAAAAACATATTATAAGTCTCAAAACTTATACTAAAAAGTAATATAACAAAATGTAAATCATGTATAAAATAGAGCCTTATCGATGTATGAGGACAAGAAAGACTATAAAAGCATGCCATGGTGATCAAAGAACTGCTCAAGGGTGCCATTAACATATTCCGCCCCATTGTCACATTGAAATGTTTTTATATTACGCTCAAATCAGGGTCTCGATTTAAAGCATGAAATGAGATAAATAATCGCTTAACCCGAGATTTTTCGCAACATGTAAAGTCCACAAATATTTGCTATAATCATCAAGTAATAGAACATAATAACGGTGTCCCAAGAGCTGAAGCAACAAGGGGAAGTCCAAAGATCACAATGAATAATATCAAACGGCAAGAAAGTGTAAGACAAAGAATCAAGAATGGAAGTTCAAGCATGTTTCCCAAAGAGGACAAGATGAGCTAAAAAGTTTTACAAGCCTTATTACAATCAATAAACTTATTACTACGAAGAGAATCGATAATAGCAATGCCAGGATGGCCTAAACGATTATGCCAAAGCTCGTAAGTCATAAAGCAGCAAGAGCCGATTCGTTGAATGGGCGCGGCTTTGTGAGTTTGAGAAAAGTGGATATAAGTCCCCAACACTGCCACATCTCATTAGTCCGGTCCCCGTATGTAAGTCTATAAGTCATTGAGAGAGAAACACAAGTGTCAAAAGAAATAGAAACCATATTGTTAGTGGCAAATTTTACGAACAGAGATCGATTCTTAATGAGTTTGGGGGAATGTAAACACATTTAGAAGGATAAAAGGATGACGAGGCGTAGGTAATGTAGTGCTACCGCGGACCAACAACGGGAATTAAATGACCATTTCCAACAACAATGTTATGATGTTTATTGCTCGAATTGAAATAAGAAGAGAGAATACCTACATCCGTCGCCATGTAAGATGTTGCACCCAGATCCATGTAGTAGTTTCCATCAGGTTGAGAGAGCGAAAAAACATGCATCGCGGCTTCGATATCGCCCCAGATGTAACTAGTAGTAGACCGATCAAGAGGAGCCATACCATTGCAGGCTCGAGGTCTGGATCCAAGCACCCCAGTGCACAAATGGTCTTTGGGCCGAGAGATGTGGTCCTGCGCTACGCCATGAATAGGCCGGTAAAGTGGCTCGGTGGAAACGTCCACCCTCCCTAGCCAGGCGACCATTGGGGCCAGATGGAGGTGGGGCCCCGCCGATGTGGCGGAACCGACCGACTCGACTACCGACTGGGCTGATCGCCACGGGCCCACCTTGCCGACTGGGCCCTTTTTCCTCTCTTTGTTCTTATTGTTATTTTTTCCTTATTATTGTTAGGGCGTTTAGAAGCAGAGAAAGATGAATCCGATGATGCTGCAACCATGGCGACACCGGTGCGGGTCCCATGGCCACCGAACTCACGTGCCGTACGAGCCTTTATGGTGCACTATGTCATCTTCAACCTGGAGCGACAACTTTCGAAGGACAGTAACAGTTCTTGGTTTTGCATAATGTCCACTGTACCACCAAAAGCTTCCGGCAAAGATCCGGTGAGGTGTAAACCTAACCTCGCTATTTGAGACCGGAGCATCAACATTAGCAAGCTCGGTCTGGCAAGAGATTGAAGATAGTTGCAGTAGGTGTCAATGGAAATTAAAATCCTCGAAGGCAGCATTAGTGAAATCTTCTTCGAGACGAGTAGCACTAGGAAGCTTTATTGTCTTGGAATAAGGCTTCAAGACGCTTCCATGCCGCCGACGGTGTCATCACGTTTGAGGATGGCATGAAGAAAGCTCGGGAGAGATAGTGCCGTAAATTCATTGAAGCACGGCGGCATCAAGACGGTTCCATAATGCAGATCTGCCGATTTGACTCGCATATGCAGCCTTGGCGATTTCCTCCGGCGGGAACCAAGTGATCATAAAGATCATGAACCCTATCTAGATTAGTGAAGAGAGCATCCCAAGAATGATACGCATTTTGCTCATTGTCTAACGTGACGTTGACAAGTGATTTTACGTTAGTAATGGTGGGGTAGAATGAAATTTTGGGAGTCTGCCATGGATGGAGAAGAGAGAGAGAAGAGGAGGAAGAAGAAGAATAGGGGCTAGGTTTGTAAGGATCGAAAAGTGATCGATACCATCGAAGAATGCAATTCCATGAGAATTTCATTGAACAAACAACGTTATATACAAATATACAGGAGATAAGTCGCTACAAATCAAAGAAACTAATTTGCTATAACTATGGTAACTAAATATATTCTAACTAAATAAGAGATATACAATATATACAAGATATATTCTAACGGAAATGCCCCAACTTTTGCTCTCTCTCCTCAATCTCACACACAATAGCCAATCCTCAAACTCCTTGATATAGTCCTCCACCGAACCAAAGCCTTATTTTTAAGCGCTACACCTCACGCACAAGCTTTATTTAAAGTTGGCCAAACAAATCTCCTCCTAATACGAGTTTTTAGTTTTGGCCAAGATTGAACATTTCCCTTTCCATCCCTCCTTCTTTGAGTTTGTAACCCCTCTAGCCATACAGGCAAAGATGCCTAGTTAGCTTCAATTTAGCAATTTGGAATTGCTTTTCATCCTAAGTGCTTCTCCGCACTCAAAGAACCGTTTTATGGACCTCTCCCACTTCATGTACACCTCCGGATCAAGGGTGCCATCAAAGTCATTCATTGATGTCTTTATTATGCCCCTATCATCGCCCCACCATCATTCTTCTTCTCCTTCTCCTTCCCCTAACACACTTACCGTCAACGGTGATCTAAGACTTGTTGCATGACAACAAGTCGTTGCTGCCAAGTAGTCATCGATCCTCTCTTGGCTGTTTCTCCCATGGGCGTGAAAGATCACCTCCAAGAACCCTCTAAAATCACCAAGAAACTACCAAGAACGCTTAAACAACCGCCCCAAAAATCTATCCTAGAAATTCTTGCACCATAAGAACCTTTCCTCGACTCCAAGTGACTCGTCGAGCATGTCAAAGCCTCCAAAATCACCCATCGCTATGGCTACCAATTGATGTGTAACGTGGGCCGATATTCACACACCTTACAAGAATGCACAATGATGAACTAGAACACCTCACTCTTGACTCCTTGCTTAGCTAGTGTTCACGAATATGTTTCTTTGGATCCTAAACTAAGGGTTTAAAATCGTTTTTATTGAATGACTCACAACACTCACAAATTCTTCGTGAAATCTTCGAAATGTCACAAGATAATTTGGATGTCAAACAAATAAGCAAAACAATGCAATACTTCAAGATAAACGTGTGTTTGGCCGAAAATCAATCCTGTTCCATTAATTGAACGAAAATACAATATATATGCTAAGACCTTAAACTAGTGAACTACTAACAAGATAAAACATAAATACCAACTCCAATCTTATCTAAACTAGCAATACTCTGACGACAAGCACAAACAACTCATACTCCACTTAACTCCTACTCCTATGCTAAAACCAGGCAAAACCTTTCCCGAGCAGAAAGTAAAACCCCGTAGCAAATGAATCATACTTAGATTCCTGCACTCCTAATCCAACATGTCATTAGTATTATAAAAACAAACTCCTACCGTAACTAGAGTTAAATTTTCTCCCAACACAACTAGGAGATACAAAACCAACTCTTAATAGAATTAGAGATTAAAACTAACTCCTAATAAGATTAGGAGATTAAAACCAACTTCTAATTAGATTAGGAGTCGACCTTCCTAACTCTAATCATAGTTAGACTCCATGAGATCACCATGCACATCTTCTTCTTCTAAACTCGACTCATGAGCTTCACTAAACCTTCCATTGTACTCGTTCACATTGCTTACTAGCAATCATGATCTTCATTAGATGTGTCACTTGATCTTGTCAAGGTTTAGGTTTGATATTCTCATTAATATTTTCTCCTTTTTAGTTCTCTGATTTTAACTTACTTTTAGATTTAACAACTGCAGAATGCCTTCCATTTGGGCGACGATGGACACACTGTCAAGCCGGAGATCGGCGGAGTAAGCCACGACGCTATCTATCATTGTGGCAAAGTAGATAAGGCTCAGATTTGAAGAAAAATGTTTCAACTCATAATGCCCAAGCGGAAGTTTTGGAGGGTTTTGTTTTGAATTTAGGTGTAGGTTTTGATCTTTACTCAACATTTTTCTCCTTCTTCTTCTTCTAAATTTAGATCTAGGTTTGATCTTTAGGGATTATTATTTCTGAGTTGACATTGTATAACTTATATTATTTTAAATCCTTTTGTTTCCATTAATCACCTCGTTAATATATCAATGCATTGTAGCTGGTTGAAATTGTTTAATGTTTGGTATATTATTTAGTTGACATCAATGTTTATATATGTTGTGTATTATTAGCGTGATTAAAATTTTCTTTTAAAGAAAATATAGCAAAGATAATGGTGGAGATTATAAGTTGTTTTCTTTGCTTTTGCAATCAAGTCACATATTGGTAACATATGCTATCTTTGCTTGACCCAACCAAAAGCTAAAATAGTAAAGTTAACGGTGTTTGTGGCGTTGTGGTAATAATGATACAAAATAGTGGTAACGCATAGTTGTTATATTTGCTTTAAGGTGTTATCTTTACCTAACATTACACTAACTTGGATAACACCTCATAAGTGATATGTTGCCTCCGTTAACATTTATGTTTGCCTTTTATGTAGGACTGCTCAACTTGTTTTAGTTTAATCTCTTATAACACATTTACGCACCCGAACTTATCTTAGTTTAGGAAAATCTAGTTCTACACTAAACAAATAAATTACTTTTAAAATCAGTTTGTTTAATTGTTGGTTAACCAATTTTTATGTTCAAATATTTATCAAAAAATCAATAAATTTTAGATTTACTTTTGATAATTGTAATCATAAGCTACAAAAACTAGATTTAATTTTAAATTATATAAAGCTACCCCTCTTACTTCACCGGATTTTATAAATAAAAATTCAATATTATATTACATGCAATGACTTGGGGCATTACCCGACCAACATGATAGCTCAAAGCAAAACCTGGGACATCTCCCGTGCTACACACTAGTGAGTTCAAAACATGAAGTTTGAGACCTAAAATGGCCCGTCAATCAAAAATATAGATATAAAAGATATGGATTTTTCACCAAACACCCCGCATTCATTTTTCAGCCTTATTCACTGAATACTCAACGCTTCGAAAATTTACTGGATACCCCTATTCTTTTACAACTATACAAAATGTCTTTATGGATGTCCGACTCAGTTAGATTCATAACTATAGTTAACTCTAAATGCTTCTTTGCCCCTGTGAACTCTCATTTGTTTCTCTCTCTTCCAACCTCCAAGCTCTCTTAGGGAGGGTCGGAGGCCAAAACCCCATATTCTCTCTTTTCCCTTCTATTATAACACCACAAGTTCCATCAATGGTTCGCCCTTACTCATGAAATGAACCAAATTCAAAGTCCTAGTCGGATGCTCAATTAACAAATGAGAGCGTCTTTTATAGGAGGAGTAGACAGATTCTATTGCTTTTTAGAATATTATGAACCTCGTTATCTGAATAAGATTTCGATTAGTAACCTCCGAGAGAGGTGGCAGCCGGCTTCAAAGAAATTATCTAGACCTAATAAAAATAAAACACACTTGGAAATCAAACTAATATTAAATTTTGATCCAATTTATCACAAAAATCTAGAGCATTAATTAACTGCTATGATGGAAAGGAGAGAATATCAGGGAGAGAAGAGAGAGAATCAACATTGAAGGAGAGAGAAAGAGGAGAAGTGCGTCTAAATTGAGCAATAGAGAATCAAACATCAGGAATAATGAACTACAAGAGTTTCTATATATGAAGATAATTTAGTAGTGACTGAAGTCTAACAGCATCGGAATCGAGAGGCCTATTTAAAAACGTGTTGGGGACATTTGGCAACAACTGAAGCAAGTTTCTTCAGAATGAGGTCTTTAGGGTATTGAGAAAAAAATACAAAAACTTTTCTTCTTGAATTAGCTGAGGATTACATTAAGCAAGAAACCATCGGTAGTTGCAAATTATTTCCATAACTATTATGTGAATTTTGTTTTTCTTATAGTAATTCGAAAAAATGGCCCCTTTTTTTTGGGGGGTTTTTCAGATAAGAACATGGTGGTAGCTGCAATAGAAGCTCAGATTGAAAGGAAGAGGAAGGGCAAGAGGGTAAAGAGAAGAGAGAAGAGGAGTAAAATATGTTAATTAGGGGTCTATTAGGGTTAAGTAAGGAATAACTAGGATTTTGTGGTGAATTAGGATAATGAATCTAATTAAAATATATACTTATAAAAAATAAAGGTGTATACTGTGAATTTTCAAAACATCGAAGGTGAATAATATATAAACCGATGAGGGTTATTTAGTGAATAATATGAGACCCGAGTGGCATTTGGCAAAAAAACCCGTAATGCATAAGTATGCATGCATATCAAGTGCACAAATTACTTGCGCATAACCTCTCATGCGCATATTGTTTTTGCACATGATCCTCGGGACGCGCAACTCTATTTTCTTATGCGTGTGCGTGCCTTTCCCATGCTAAAAATCAACATATGGCTACTCACATGCAACCGATTCGTGACCGATGACGCCCACGCGCATTTGCATGCCGCGATCGGGCATAACCCTAATATTTCAAGACTATGAATAGCTTGATTTGGTCCTTCATTTTCACACACTTCTATTCTCCGAAATACCCAAAACACTTCCTCTTCCAGTTTCTTAAAAGCCTACCTTGTATCATCATGAAATTTTGATGAAATATTGACATATTTGGACTATCAATACCAAGCTATTGCCAAAATTCCTGGATCATTTCCATGTTACATAGAAATTTCGGGCTAAACCGTGTCAAAGCTAAAAGGATGCGTTCAAAAGAAAAGTGGCAAAGATTATGATAAGTAACATTTATTTTTCAATTATTTCTTTATCTGATTATGTTTCTCTACTTCTACCCTATTCTTTCATAACTTTTATGAATTTTTAACCCTAAATTAAATTAATTTAAAATCATCCCTATTAAGATAACTTGTTGGCAAATTGGTCCATTTAACCTCCTTAAATCAATTTAATTCAACTTTATGTAAAAATTAGTCTTTAATTTGTATGGCCAAAAGTATGACTAGTTACTTTGGTCTTTTATTTTCACTAAAAAATCATGATATCGCGTGTATTATATAAAAAATGCTAGTAAACATGGAGTAGGGCTACTTTGATGCACCTATTAAGTTATCATTCCGGTTTCTTCACTCCCGCATCCAATATCTAGTTTATTGGACTATGTTGGCGGACTTTCACTAAAGTCAAAGGGAAAATATATGCAATTAGTTTCTACCCCTTATGTGCATCTCTTGATCATTTAAGTAAACTAAGCATGGTTTTTGGAGTTTTCTCAAACATTCATTGGCAACTTCAAATCTATCTTAGAGGAGCTAGGTTTCATGCTCATTCTCTAACTAATTTTAGTCCACCTTTTTTAAAAAGTTAAGGGGATTTTTCCAATCCCTTATGGAAGGCTTAACTTGATTCCTTCTTCTTTCTACATGAACAAACCAATTGAAACACCTTCAAATGTTAAAACTTTAGAGCCGTGTCCGACCATTGCTCGCACTCACGCAAAGGGAGGCTCGCCGGCAACCGACTAATCGACATTAGGCCACCAATGAACCCGTTGTAACCCGAAAAATAAAGGGCTAACAAAGAGACACGTGGACCAATCAAGCGCCCACGTGTCCTAGAAAAGGGAGGAAAGCTTAGCATTTTTTTAGGTTTCTACTCCTAAAAGATAAAGGCCCACTTTTGGCCCGAAAGAATAATCTAAGCCCCACTCTCAAAAAACGGCCGCATATGATCGCTAATATTCACCACCAATCACCGCCGCCACGTCTCATAATCCGATTGCCTAGCCAATCAAGTGCCCCTATTTTAGGGTGACATCAAATGCCCGCTCCCGCATTCCAAACACTATAAATAGTCTCCTCAAAATCGTAAAAGGCGGCTCATTGAACAATGTGCCATCGCTTCCGCTAAAATATTCTCTCTCACTTTCTCTCTCTATCTCTATCCTTTTTCATACCCGATATAAATGACTTAAGCTTTGGAGGGGGAACCACCACCCAAACCTCCCAAGTTGGTTCCTTTTTCCGCTGTGTTCGGAGAACGAAGCTCAGTTTGGAGTGCGAGATTCGTGAATCGTTGCACAAGTCATTATAGAAGAACATTTTCAAGGATTCAAGCCGCTTGTCCGACAAGTAGGCTAAACATTTGGCGCCGTCTCGTGGGGAGACACAACGATGACTCGACCGTCACTCGCCCAAAGGTGGCAAGAAATCGCAGCTTTCATATTCGAGTAGTAAGACACAAAGAGATGATGAGCGACCATCTCGAGGGAGGGACGGACCTTCGTCTGTTATTAATGTTCCCGGTCAAAGTCAAGTACCTGTTAGCGAGGAAAATCTTGAGTGTCCGGTGACCGCCGCTCATCCGGAAAATGTTTTGAATGACTTCCGCACCAAGATGGCAGCGGTCGTCCGTGTTCGATCAAGAATAATATGTTGTTTTTCACTAGCGGAAAAACGAGGCGGGCACGGTCAAACCGCCCTAAGGGCCGCTTTTGGCCAAAGAACCCTTTCCGTAGCAGCCCTTCACAACGAAGGGCCGTGGTTTTGAACATAGCCGCTGTTCTTGACCCAAAAAAAAAAAAATAAATTTTTTTTTTTTTTGCATTTTTTTACTCCTAAATATTATGTTTTTTGTAATTCCCCTTGAATGTTGATTTTTACAAGTCATTCCTCACCCTTATTCTTCATTTAGCTCACACGAATCACAATAATGGTGATCGACCCTTGAAATCATGAAACATATCAATTCCATCGTATAACAATTCAAGGATTGAAACTCATCCCCAATCAAACGCTTATTCAAAGGGTAACAAGAGTTATTCAAGACCAAATCATAGATAAAACCACAATTCTACGTAACTTTGCATCTAAGTTGACATTTAATTGTGGAAAAAGAAAATCGAAGACAAACCACAATGCTCTTCAAGAAAGCAATTAGGTTCAAGGAAGAAGCACTCTATTAAATTATTCATCACAAATACAACACCAAAATCATCACACAAAAATACCAAATTAAACCAACCAAAATGTAGAGCGAAGTGTTCGGGGGATTTTTCAACAAGATCTCGAATAAAAACAACGGTGGTGCGCGACGAAGATTTCGCGAACAAGAACCGAACTCACCGGTCGAAGAAGATTCCCGCGACGTTGGTGCGCGCGACGAGAGCGAAAACAACCAAGAAGTAATCGTACCGTTAAAGCCTTCAACGGCAAAGATAGATAATAACCTTAGTAAGAAGTTCAAAAACCCTAGAATCGGGGCAAGATTGATCAAACACATGATCCGTAAAAAGAAGAAAAATAAAGAAGAATTAGAAAACACAGTAGTAGTAAAATAAAAATGTAAGATACAGTAGAAAATGTACAAAACCAAAGGAGAAGACGACGCCGTAAAAGGGGTGCCAAGAGACTTGTGAAGACGACGCGTAAAGTCGTCGTTGGTGCACACAACGGAGGTGCAGGAGACGAACGACGAAGGAGGAGAACGAAGGAGGAGATGAATGAGGGTTTTTGCGTAGAGAGGAGAGAGAGAACGGGCTTGGTGCGTATGCAGCGCCGACGGGACGAACGAGGAGGACGAAGAGAACAGGTTGCGGCGGAGGTGATGTGAACCGGCCCTATCTCGTCCATTTTGGCCATTGACAAGGGACGGCAGAGAGGAGGGTGAAAGAGAAGGAGGGTGAAGGGAGGAGGAGAAGGAGTGGAGGCCGAGAGAGGATGTGAGAGAGGACGGGAGAGAGGAGAGAGAATGAGGGAGAGGAAATTGTGGGAACCCTAGCCCGCTTAACATTTTAAGCCCGCGAATTCGTTTCACTTTTTTTAAAAACGCAGCTCTTCACTAATAGGGGTCATGTGGTTAGCCTCAAAACCGCAGCCTCTTCATACAAGATTGAAGGATCTGCGGATTTCTTGTTAACCGCAGCTCTTCACTAGAAGGGTCGTTTTTCTTTAAAACCGCAGCCTCGCGAATGCGTTTTTCTTTAAAAACGCAGCTCTTCCTTTTTTTTCCCCTAGTATTTCCAAGTAAATCCAAGTGCCGATCGCTAACAATCCAGCTCCCCTTCAAGGACGCTCTCAAGAGAATCGTGCAGGTCCTAACGTCGTCCTGTCCGTCAAGAAGTCTCTTGAAGGACAAACAGAGAAAATCAACGAGAAGGTAGTAAGCGGCCAAGGAAGATGGACTCGAACCCGGTGGTTAGGTTCTAGGATGATCGACCTCCATATGGACATCTGAGCACATATATGCTAGCGAATATTTTAAAGCAAAGAAAGCCGATGCGCTACAATGGTGGGCCACAAGGTCTACACCGTATTTCGTAGATCCCCCTTTGAAGATACATTCGAGGATGTATGGGAGGTCGTGGCCCTTCACTTCTTCGTCCAAGGCAAGAGAAGACAAATGGTGCAGCCGATGGTCTATCAACATGTAGCCTATCGCAAACACCTCATCTAATCTCATTTTGAAGGAGTACCATAAGGAGTTCATATCCATCGAAGGACAAATGGCAGGAGCCCTTCTGATTAACTAGCCAACCCCTTTCGGGACCGTGATCATGGAGGCGCCCTATCTTCCCAAAGGTTAAACTCCCTACAATAGAGCCATTTAATGGAACTACCGATCCCGATGATCACCTTTCAACTTATAAGCACGATGTATGTCCAAGCGGTGGACGATGCTGCGTGGTACAAGAATTTCTCGGCTACTCCGAAGTGGTTCAAGAATCTCCCCTTAATTCACTCAACAATTTAACTAAACTCGCTTATCTATTCACCTGGCCACTGGTAGCTAATCTAAGATAAACAAAAGACAAGCATGCATTTGGGTAAGGTCATCCAAGGACCAAAGGAAGCTTTCTGAGTTTTGTTAAGAGGTTTAATCTAGAAGTTTTTACAGATTCAAGATCTTATCGTTGGTGTGGCCTTTCACGCCTTTATCGTAGGGCTCCCGCCAAGAATTTTACTTGACCTCGTGGAAAAGAAAATCACTACTCTTGCGTGCTTTAAAGGAGGATGAAACATTTATACATGCCACAAAAGTTTGTACCGAGGCTAAGCATCCTGAGTCCAAGAAGCATGAGGAGGTGGTTCCGACAAAAAAGAACAACCCCAAGAAGGCCGAGACTGGGGTAATAATCAACAACTACTTCGCCCGTACGAGGAAAAAGAAAAGAATCAATCATCAACTCGATCCCACATAATTTAGCAAAGATCAATACTCCATTCTTATGGAGATAAAGGATCAATATGATTTTATTGCATAAGGCTCCACTGAGATAAAGACTCCTTTGCGTAAAACAAAGACAAGAGCAAGTACCGCTCACTTCCATAAGGACTATGGACATGAGACTAATGAAAATAAGCATCTTAAGAGGGCTTCGGAGGATTTAGCCCCTTAAAGGAAATATGAATTTATATTTGCCCCAAGGGGAAAGGATGTTTACTAAGAAGGATGACCAACGTAACAAGAGGAAGGAGAGTCGAGCACCGACGAAGATGTTGCTTTCGGCATTTTTGGTGGGCTTTGCACTGGAGGACCAACGAATCGGGGGCACAAAACTATCTTAGAGAGCTTGGCCAAATTTTTTTAATTAATCGACAAAGGCCAAGCGCTTTCCCAAGATAGTTGTCATGAGCAAGACAAAGGGTAAGCTGAAAACCCCTCATGATGACCTCGATGAGTGAGATTTATCTCACTCATAGGGTAGGTTTAAGGCTTTTTTTTGCTTAGTTTATTTCCCCCTTAATTTACCTCTTGCGTTGTTTATTTATCTCTTTGCCATATATATTTGTCTCCCCTACCTCTATTCTTTTTTAATCCTTTTGTGTAAGTTGCTAGAATAAACAGGAGCAAAGACGAGACAAAGACACCCGGCCCATAATCCGCCCGCCTGGGCTCCACAAACCCTCGCCCGATCTTTTTACTTGCCCGCCCGTGCCGTTTGACGCTCCAAGTTTCAGCCTTCCTTGCCAAAATGGTCGCCATCGCCCAAGGTAAGAGTCTTCCGTCCGGCCCCATCGCCCCGCCCCGCCCGCCACCCGCCCGGCTTTGCCGCTTACCTACCCTGGATTGCCGAAGAGGGAGGTTATGCCTCGACGAAGAAGAAAACATGCTACAAATTTCATTAAATGAACCAATGGATGTGATTAATTCAAGAAAATCCATGGTTTCGTTGATATCTGCAAAGGAGGAGAGCAAAAAGAAATTGGTTTTATACATCGACGGCCAAGATTTGTCGAGATGCCACGATTAATGACGATGAAGCACGATCCACCCTTTCGATTACATGTTGGTGTTGATTGGTGATGATGCGACGGCGGTGGAACTTTGCTCCTTGAAAATACTGGAGGCGAAGAAGACAGAAGATGGAAGGAGGGTCCGATTGTCTTTGTTTTTGCCTTCTTTCTTTTCTTCTCTTTTTCTTTCTTTTTCTTTTTCCTTTTCTTTTCTTTCAAAACCCTTGTTTACTTTACACTGTTGCACCCGCAGTGTTCTCTACCTTCAATTTTTCATTATGTTTTCTTTTCCTTTTTATTTTACCACCGTTTACTTATTTATATTTTCTACTTCTCTTTTATTTTCTTTTTTCATTTTTAGGAGTAATATAAATACCTTTTACCATAAGTTTTAGAATTTTTTTTTAGCCAAGTTATATTTTATTCAATTCCTTTTTAGTTTTAGAAACAAGTATATTTTGGCCAGGCGATGCCCTCGTCAATTATAATTATCAAATATATTATCATTGATAAATTTCATAATTGATTTTATTAGTTTTTCGTAATAATATGTCTAGTGCGAAATTGGAAAATGGACGTTAGGGCATGATAAGTTGTTTAAAAAAAACTTTTAAGGAATCGGGATAAAAATAACAATTTCAATGGAATTGGGGTTAGAGAATGTTATTACTTAATAAAAGTGTTTCGAGATAAAAAAGTTTGTCTATGTCTTTATAATTAAATATAATTATAAGACTTTATTATGTTTTACTTTGAAACATTAAGCATTGAAATTGTAGTGGATTAGTGGTTGAACTCTCACATTTCATTTCAATGGTCATATGTTCAAATTTTACTAACTACACATTATTTATATTTTTAAATGAGATTATAAACATCTATATTAGAAGTTTGAGAAGAGTGCCACATGGCACCGTTCCTTTGATATGAACGCCTTTTAATATATTTATATAGATAGTTAGGGTTTTAGGGAGGATTAGCCTCCCATAGTTTAGTTTAGGGGAAAAGTGAGAAAATCTCTAAAGTCGAGATTGAAGTTTGGAGATTCAAAGGGTGACAACTTGGATTTAAAGATTCAAAAATTTATCAACGAGCATTTCTTACTCTCTCTCTCCTCTTTTATTGCTTTTTTTTTAATGTTTAATAGTTAATCTAGATTAAAGTTTCCATCTTTTACTAGTTTCTTCTTGTTTGCTATCCAGATTTTGTTTTGTTTTTGCTTTAAAGTCTTTGTTTTGTTTTTGCTACTTTTAGATTGGTGATTTATTGCTAGTTTTTCCATGTTTAGGATGTTTAGTAGTATAATGGGTAGTGAGTAGTTCATTAACTAGGATTTGGAGTAGCCCCAATCATTGTTTGCATCCTATTTTTATGAGTGGTAGTTTATTGGGTTAGTGATGCTTGGAATTTGTGCAATTTCAATCTTTGATGTTGATTGGTGACTTTGTTGATGTGAGCTCCATCACCTTTTGATCCTTTTGTTACCCATTTTAATGGTTTACTTTTATGTGGTTAATCTTCATGATTGATCGATTAGTTGCGACACATCACTTGTTGATTGGTATTACCTTGGGTTTGATTTTTAATTCCTAACTTGGCCTAGTTAGGTGATAACACCTCAAATATAGGCTTTGTTGCCATAATTAGGACTCTAAACTCCTTAACAACGATTTTAGAGGTGTTTAGGTTTGTTTATTTCCTTTGCATATCTCCAATACATGTCAACCCCCTTACTTCTACTTGGTTGTTGGATGTAAACTATGATTGTGGTGTTTTCCTATTCCTAATACTTTTCCTAATTTGATTTCAATAGTTTATACTCTTAGTTTTAACAGAAACTTGACATTTCTTCGGCCTATCTTATTGTTAAATTAACACATATTGGTGCTCCATAGTCCTTGTAGAATAATGACCCTTACTTGTCACTTAACATAGTTTAGTGGTCTAGTTAGGTTTTGTTTGACTTTAGGAGACTAGTAACCGACCTAATTTTCCCAAGGGTCAAAGATGGCGCCGTTGCAGGGACTTCCCGGCTACATTGATTTGTGTTGATTAGATGAGTCTAGGCTATTTGTGAATATTCTTTGTTTTTCTTTGATTTTTTTTTTCCTTTCTTATTCTTACTAAAAAAATGGCAAGTATCTCTTTTCCTCAATATGAAAATGAGTCCTTTTGGGTTTATTTTGAGAGGCTTGAGTACTTTATAAAGTACTATGGTTATGGTCTTTGGGAGGGTTGTGAGATTACTTATTGGGGTTTAAATGAGCATACTAGAAGAGTGGTTGAAATTATGTTTAATGGTGAATTTCAAGCTATATCTTTAGATGAAGCTTGGGATTTCTATTTGTGGTTAGTTTGGGATACTTATGATTTCGATTGTGCAAAATGTCATGATTCATCAAATGTTGGCATGAATTCCTTTGATAAGTCAAATGTTTCCACTAGTGAGCCTATTATGCATGATTTGAACCCCTCCCTCATGTGCTTGTAATAATGAAGTGCATTCTAATGTTGATGATATTCATGCTATTTCTCAATGTTCATTTAATTCGTGCATGGATCATAATCATGTGCCTCATGTTCCCTGATATTGAATCTCACATGCTTGATTGAAAACCTCCAACCCACTTTGATTCCCAAAATGCTCCCCAACTTTTTGATGATCCCCTTTTAATACAATTGGAAATTGATTTGAAATTGTTGAGGGAAAAATGGGGTTGCAATGATGACATTCTTAAGTCTCGATTATGTTGATTCGAGGGATGTTGAAAACGAAAATCAATTTGGGAAAGTGTAGCCTAGATCTTGATGATAGTTTTTGGAGTAGTGATGATGAAGAATATGCTTTTGAGGAGAAAAGACCCATTATTGAGGATGTTGTTGGAAAGTGATGATGTTTGTGAGTCTCTACATACCCTTTTTGAGTGTCATGTGTCTACCTCTAGTGGTTTGGACCATACTCTCCCTCCTTGTGCTTTTTAGAGTACCCATCCTCTCCTACCCCTTCTTGCTTAAGTGAAGATCTTGGTCAATTTGAGAGTGAGATACCTCATTTGGTAGTTGTTGATGTTTTTGAGGCTCAGAGAATGAAAAAGATGTTGGTAAGGAGTCATTGGTTGAAAAAGTGTGCGATTTGAAAACTTGTGATATAGGAGAAGTCATTTGTGAAACCTTAGTTTCTATTCCTTCACCTTATATCCCATTTTCAAGAAAGCTTGACCTACTTCCTTCATTTCCCATCCTTTCCCCTATATTTACCCAAATTACCTCCATTAGATGAGTCCTCTTCCTCTTTTTACCCTTGAAGTGCCTCATTTGGTTGTTTTTTAGGTAAATAGTGGGATTACTAAGTAAAAAGAGTGTCGAGGAGAGTTTGCCGCATTGTTCTTTGTTTTCTTATTCTTTTGATTCTTCTTCTTCCAATTTTTTGACTTTTCTTTTGATCACACTTCCTTTAGGCATCCCCCTCCTCGATTTTTGCATAGAATTACACCATATTTTGGGCATGTTCACTATCTCCTCATTGCACATGGTATCTTAATTGAAATGTGTGCTAGTGCATATGATAAACTTTTTGCGATCATTGAATTGTTATTTAATAGAAAGGTCAAGCTTAGGACCTTAAATAAGCCTTTCTCGGGGAAGTAACTCGTGATTTATTGCTTTCATTTTCTTTCTTTTAATTTACTAAATTTTTTTTTTAGGTACATAATTGGAATAAGACTCATTCTCAATAGTAAGTGGAAAGCATATCATGGTTTTGAGGAAGTTGATTAGAAATGGAGAAATCGGGCCATTTGCGGGTATTTACACCCACCTACTATCTGGTAGCATCGTTCTTTTCTCTTTTCTCTAATGATTATGATTTGTGGAGCATGTGCATGTTGGTTGAATGTTTCCCCCTCCCTCCCTTTGATCGTCTTGTTCAAGCATTGAGGACAATGCTTTATTCTAGCTTGGGGGAGTAGCTATTCGCTAGTTTAGGGGAGTTGTATATATTTTGTTTATTTACTTTTCTTATTTTCATAAAATTTCAAAATCTAAAAACATTTTCCTTTAATTTCTTTTCTTGTTCCCCAAAAAAAATTAAAAATCCAAAAAAAATGAGGAATAAGAAAAGTAGAAAGATTTCATGTCCAAGGGAAGATTGATGGTAATTTATGTGGATTCCTTTGCATTGGTTATTTGGTAGATGAGTATAGGTATTTTCGTTGATGCTTGTATGTGTAATTTGGGGAGTTTAGGGATCGACTAATCTTTGTTGCTTGATTTTCTACTTGAAAAGGCATTCTATGATTCTAAATGTTGTCAAACTTTGTGTTGAAAAGAGTTGAATTAATTATCTTTTGGAAATTGTAGTGACCTTAGTTGGATCTTGAAATATTCTTTGGTGCACATTTTTTTACCTTCGAACAAGATATGCTAAGAATTAAATCAATTGGAAAAAAAGGTGTTTAAGTCTAGAGTCCAATAAATGGAGCCAATGAGCCCACAAGGCATAATAAGCCTATTAAAGTCCATGAAAACAAAAAAAATGGAAAAAAAGTCAAGAAGTGGTAATTACAACTCTGTCCTTGGGAAAAGTGGGTTAGTTGAAATGTTTGAGTGGTAGCTCGCAAAGTTAATAAATAGAGTTTTTCCGGTAATGATGAATGTCATTATGGCTTAAACATTGAGACTCTAGACCCTTTGCTCAATCATTCTAATCTAACAATCATGGTTTTCTCATAGCAAAAGTCAAGTTTGGGGGAGTTCATGTGCACTATAGATGATTAGGATCGATCTTGGGACCTTCATCCATTTGAGAACGATTTGTGACTCTTGAATGCCTTAGTAAACTCTAATTGATGTTTGAAGCTTTCGATAGTGTCAATTTTACACCTTAGATTAGCCTATCCCCTATATTCCTAAGTCATGGATATATATTAATCATAATGGTTGTCTTTTGAAAGTTTGCTTAGATCGTCCATTGCTTTGTGAACCATGGTTGAATAGATGACTTTGGGTTATTATCTATGTTTGTGCTTGATTAGAGTTGTGGGTTAAGTCTCTTTGGAAATCCTCACGAGAGCATCACTCATCCTCATTGGCGACTTTGAGGTTTAAATAGCTTATTGTTTACGCTAAAAACAATCGTGATTCCTACGAAAGTGAGTTAGCGTATATAGCCTTCTTTTTTTTTCTTTAGTGTGTGTTCTTTTAATAATCTTTGCTTTGCTATATTCTTTCTACCATTCTCTTTCCTCTCATTACTCTTGGGGCTTTGCTTGAGGACAAGCAAATGTTTAAGTTTGGGGAAGTTGATAAGTGAGATTTATCTCACTCATAGGGTAGGTTTAAGGCTATTTTTGCATAGTTTATTTCCCCCTAATTTTACCTCTTGCGTTGTTTATTTCTCTCTTGCCATTTATATTTGTCTCCCCTACCTCTATTCTTCTTTTTGACCTCTATTATTCTTTTGGAAAGAGGAGCAAAGACGAGACGGCATTGCCCAGGGCGCCATAGCCCGCGATCTTTTGACCGCCCGCTCGGGGCTGTTTGACATTCTAAGTTTCGCCTCCCTTGCCAAAATGGTGGTCATAGCCCAAGGTGCAGCCCTCCCGGGCTCGCCAACCGCCCGATTTTTTGCCTCACCTGCCGGCCTTGAAGGGGGAGGTTACGCCTCGACGAAGAATAAAAACGTGCTACAAATTTCAAAATCTAAAAACTTTTTCCTTTTATTTCTTTTCTTGTTCCCAAAAAAGAAAGTGAAAGATTGAAAATCCAAAAAAGAATGAGGAGTAAGAAAAGTAGAAAGATATCATGTCCAAGGAAAGATTCTTGATGGTAATTTATGTGGATTCCTTTGCATTAGTCATTTGGTAGATGAGTGTAGGTATTTTCGTTGATGCTTGTATGTGTAATTTAGGGAGATTAGGGATCGATTAATCTTTGTTGCTTGATTTTCTACTTGAAAAGACATTCTATGATTCTAAATGTTGTCAAAGTTTGTGTTGAAAAGAGTCGAATTAATTCTCTTTTGGAAATTGTAGTGACCTTAGTTGGATCTTGAAATATTATTTGGTGCACATTTTTTTACCTTCGAACAAGATATGCTAAGAATTAAATCAATTGGAAAAAATGGTGTTTAAGTCTAGAGTCCAATAAGTGGAGCCAATGAGCCCACAAGGCATAATAAGCCTATTAAAGTCCATGAAAACAAAAAAAAAATGGAAAAAAGTCAAGAAGTGGTAATTACAACCTTGTCCTTGGGAAAAGTGGGTTAGTTGAAATGTTTGAGTGGTAGCGCGAAAAGTTAATAAATAGAGTTTTTCTAGTAATGATGAATGTCATTATGGCTTAAACATTGAGACTCTAGACCCTTTGCTCAATCATTCTAATCCTACAATCATGGTTTTCTCATAGCAAAAGTCAAGTTTGGGGGAGTTCATGTGCACTATAGGTGATTAGGATCGATCTTGGGACCTTCATTCATTTGAGAACGATTTGTGACTCTTGAATGCCTTAGTGAACTCTAATTGATGTTTGAAGCTTTCGATAGTGTCAATTTTACACCTTAGATTAGCTATATCCCCTATATTCCTAAGTCATGGAGACGAGATATTAATCATAATGGTTGTGTTTTGAAAGTTTGCTTAGATCGCCCATTGCTTTGTGAACCATGGTTGAATAGATGACATTGGGTTATTATCTATGTTTGTGCTTGATTAGAGTTGTGGGTTAAGTCTCTTTGGAAATCCTCACGAGAGCATCACTCATCCTCATTGGCGACTTTGAGGTTTAAATAGCTTATTGTTTACGCTAAAAACAATCGTGATACCTAGGAAAGTGAGTTAGTGTATATAGCCTTCTTATTTTTTTTTTCTTTAGTGTGCGTTCTTTTAATAATCTTTTGCTTTGCTATATTCTTTCTACCATTCTCTTTCCTCTCATTACTCTTGGGGCTTTGCTTGAGGACAAGCAAATGTTTAAGTTTGGGGGAAGTTGATAAGTGAGATTTATCTCACTCATAGGTAGGTTTAAGGCTATTTTTGCTTAGTTTATTTCCCCCTAATTTTACCTCTTGCGTTGTTTATTTCTCTCTTGCCATTTATATTTGTCTCCCCTACCTCTATTCTTCTTTTTGACCTCTATTCTTCTTTTGGAAAGAGGAGCAAAAACGAGACAGCCCGCTCGGGCTCCATAGCCCGCCCGATCTTTGACCCGCTCGTCAGGCTGTTTGACATTCTAAGTTTACGCCTCCCTTGCCAAAATGGTGGTCATCGCCCAAGGTAAAAACCCGCCGGGCTCGCCACCCGCCCGATTTTGCTGCTCACCTACCCGAGCCAAGAGGGGGAGATTCCGCCTCGATGATGAAGAAAAACGTGCTAGCAAATTTCAAAATCTAAAAACTTTTTCCTTTTAATTTCTTTTCTTGTTCCCAAAAAAGAAAGTGAAAAATTGAAAATCCAAAAAGAATGAGGAGTAAGAAAAGTAGAAAGATATCATGTCCAAGGAAAGATTCTTGATGGTAATTTATGTGGATTCCTTTGCATTAGTCATTTGGTAGATGAGTATAGGTATTTTCGTTGATGCTTGTATGTGTAATTTAGGGAGATTAGGGATCGATTGGATCTTTTGTTGCTTGATTTTCTACTTGAAAAGACATTCTATGATTCTAAATGTTGTCAAAGTTTGTGTTGAAAAGAGTCGAATTAGTTCTCTTTTGAAATTGTAGTGACCTTAGTTGGATCTTGAAATATTATTTGGTGCACATTTTTTTTACCTTCGAACAAGATATGCTAAGAATTAAATCAATTGGAAAAAAAGGTGTTTAAGTCTAGAGTCCAATAAGTGGAGCCATTGAGCCCACAAGGCATAATAAGCCTATTAAAGTCCATGAAAACAAAAAAATGGAAAAAAACTCAAGAAGTGGTAACTACAACATGTCCTTGAGAAAAGTGGGTTAGTTGAAATGTTTGAGTGGTAGCTCGAAAAGTTAATAAATAGAGTTTTTCTAGTAATGATGAATGTCATTATGGCTTAAACATCGAGACTCTAGACCCTTTGCTTAATTATTCTAATCCTACAATCATGGTTTTCTCATAGCAAAGTCAAGTTTGGGGGAGTTCATGTGCACTATAGGTGATTAGGATCGATCTTGGGACCTTCATCCATTTGAGAACGATTTGTGACTCTTGAATGCCTTAGTAAACTCTAATTGATGTTCAAGGCTTTTGATGTGTCAATTTTACACCTTAGATAAGCCTATCCCCTATATTCCTAAGTCATGGATACATACCGTTCATAATGGTTGTGTTTTGAAAGTTTGCTTAGATCATCCATTGCTTTTGTGAACCATGGTTGAATAGATGACTTTGGCTTATTATCTATATTTCAGTGTTTGATTAGAGTTGTCGGTTAAGTCTATTTGGAAATCCTCACGAGAGCATCACTCATCCTCATTGGCAACTTTGAGGTTTAAATAGCTTATTGTTTACGCTAAAAACAATCGTGATTCCTACGAAAGTGAGTTAGTGCATATAGCTTTCTTATTTTTTTTTCTTTAGTGTGCGTTCTTTTAATAATCTTTTGCTTTGCTATATTCTTTCTACCATTCTCTTTTCCTCTCTTGGGGCTTTGCTTGAGGACAAGCAAATGTTTAAGTTTGGGGGAAGTTGATGAGTGAGATTTATCTCACTCATAGGGTAGGTTTAAGGCTATTTTTGCTTAGTTTATTTCCTTCTCCTAGCTTATTTCCCATTAATTTTACCTATTGCGTTGTTTATTTCTCTCTTGCCATTTATATTTGTCTCCCTTACCTCTATTCTTGTTTTTTACCTCTATTCTTCTTTTGAAAGAGAAGCAAAGACGAGCAGACGACTGATAGGGCTCCATATCCCGCTTGATCTTTTGACTGTAGGCTCAGGTTATTTGACATTCCAAGTTTCTCCCCTTGCCAAAATGGTGGTCATCGCCCAAAGTAGCAGCCCGCCGTGCTCTGCCACCCGCCCGGATTTCTTTGTTCACCGCCCGGCCGGGCCAAGAGGGGGTTCTCGCCTCGACGAAGAAGAAAAATGTGCTACAAATTTCAAAATCTAAAAAACGTTTTCCCTTTAATTTCTTTTCTTGTTCCTAAAAAAAAAAAAAAAAAAAGTGAAAAATTGAAAATCCGAAAAGAATGCGGAATAAGAAAAGTAGAAAGATATCATGTCCAAGGAAAAATTGTTGATAGTAATTTATGTGGATTCCTTTGCATCGGTCATTTGGTAGATGAGCATAGGTATTTTCGTTGATGCTTGTATGTGTAATTTAGGGAGATTAGGGATCGATTAATCTTTGTTGCTTGATTTTGAACTTGAAAAGACATTCTATGATTCTAAATGTTGTCAAACTTTGTATTGAAAAGAGTCGAATTAATTCTCTTTTGGAAATTGTAGTGACCTTAGTTGGATCTTGAAATATTATTTGGTGCACAAGTTTTTACCTCCGAACAAGATCTCGCTAAGAATTAAATCAATTGAAAAAAAGGTGTTTAAGTCTAGAGTCCAATAAGTGGAGCCAATTAGCCCGGAAGGCCTACTAAGCCTATTTAAGTCCATGAAAACAAAAATAAATCGAAAAAAGAGTCAAGAAGTGGTAATTACCACATGTCCTTGATAAAAGTTGGTTAGTTGACATGTTTGAGTAGGAGCTCGAAAAGTTAATAAATAGAGTTTTCCTAGTAATGGTGAATGTCATTATGGCTTAAACGTTGAGACTCTCAGACCCTTTGCTCAATCTTTCTAATCCTACAATCATGGTTTCTCATAGCAAAAGTCAAGTTTAGGGAGTTCATGTGCACTATAGGTGATTAGATCGATCTTGGGACCTTCATCCATTTGAGAACGATTTGTGACTCTTGAATGCCTTAGTAAACTCTAATTGATGTTTGAAGCTTTCGATAGTGTCAATTTTACACCTTAGATTAGCTTATCCCCTATATTCCTATGTCATGGATACATATTGATCGTAATGGTTGTGTTTTTGAAAGTTTGCTTAGATCGTCTATTGCTTTGTGAACCATGGTTGAATAGATGACTTTGGCTTATTATCTATGTTTGTGCTTGATTAGAGTTGTGGGTTAAATCTCTTTGGAAATCGTCACGAGAGCACCACTCGTCCTCATTGGCGACTTTGAAGTTTAAAATGCTTATTGTTTACGCTAAAAACAATCGTGATTCCTACGAAAGTGAGTTAGTGTATATAGCTTTCTTTTTTTTTTTTTTTTTTAGTGTCCATTCTTTTGATAATCTTTTGCTTTGCTATATTCTTTCTACCATTCTCTTTCCTCTCATTACTCTTGGGGCTTCGCTTGAGGACAAGCAAATGTTTAAGTTTGGCGGAAGTTGATGAGTGAGATTTATCTCACTCATAGGGTAGGTTTAAGGCTATTTTTCTTAGTTTATTTCCTTATTTAGTTTATTTCCCCCTAATTTAACCTCTTGCGTTGTTTATTTCTCTCTTGCCATTTATATTTGTCTCCCCTACCTCTATTCTTCTTTTGGAAAGAGAAGCAAAGACGAGACAACCCGCCCGATCCTTTGACCTGCCCGCTCGGGTTGTTTGACATTCCAAGTTTCTACCCCCCTTGCCAAAATGGTGGTCATCGCCCAAGGTAGCAGCCCGCCCGGGCTCTGCCACCCGCCCGGACTCTGCCACCTGCCCGGTTTTGCTGCTCACCTGCCCGGGCTGCTGAAGAGGGGAGGTTATGCCTCGATGAAGAAGAAAAACGTTGTACAAATTTCAAAATCTGAAAACATTTTCCTTTCATTTATTTTCTTGTTCCCAAAAAAAAAAAGTGAAAAATTGAAAATCCAAAAAGAATGAGGAATAAAAAAAGTAGAAACATATCATGTCCAAGGAAAGATTCTTGATAGTAATTTATGTGGATTCCTTTGCATTAGTCATTTGGTAGATGAGTATAGGTATTTTCATTGATGCTTGTATGTGTAATTTAGGGAGATTAGGGATCGATTAATCTTTGTTGCTTGATTTTCTACTTGAAAAGACATTCTATAATTCTAAATGTTGTCAAACTTTGTGTTGAAAAGAGTCGAATAATTTCTCTTTTAGAAATTGTAGTGACCTTATTTGGATCTTGAAATATTATTGGTGCACAAGCTTTTACCTCCGAACAAGATATGCTAAGAATTAAATCAATTGGAAAAAAAGGTGTTTAAGTCTAGAGTCCAATAAGTGGAGCCAATGAGCCCACAAGGCATAATAAGCCTATTAAAGTCCATCAAAACAAAAAAAAAAATCGGAAAAAAAAAGTCAAGAAGTGGTAATTACCACATGTCCTTGAGAAAAGTGGGTTAGTTGAAATGCTTGAGTGGGAGCTCGAAAAGTTAATAAATAGAGTTTTCCTAGTAATGATGAATGTCATTATGGCTTAAACATTGAGACTGTAGACCCTTTGCTCAATCATTCTAATCCTACAATCATGGTTTTCTCATAGTAAAAGTTAAGTTTGGGGAGTTCATGTGCACTATAGGTAATTAGGATCGATCTTGGGACCTTCACCCATTTGAGAACGATTTGGGACTCTTGAATGCCTCGCAAACTCTAATGGATGCTTGAAGCTTTCGATAGTGTCAATTTCACACCTTAGATTAGCCTATCCCCTATATTCCTAAGTCATGGATACATATTGATCATAATGGTTGTGTTTTTGAAAGTTTGCTTAGATCATCCATTGCTTTGTTAACCATGGTTGAATAGATGACTTTGGCTTATTATCTATGTTTGTGCTTGATTAGAGTTGGTGGATAAGTCTCTTTGGAAATCCTCACGAGAGCATCACTCGACCTCATTCTCCACTTTCGAGGTTTAAATAACTTAATGTTTAAGCTAAAAACAATTGTGATTCCTACGAAAGTGAGTTAGTGTATATAGCTTTCTTGTTTTATTTTTCTTTAGTGTGCGTTTTTTAATAATCTTTTGCCTTGCTATATTCTTTCTACCATTCACTTTCCTCTCTTTACTCTTGGGGCTTTGCTTGAGGACAAGCAAATGTTTAAGTTGGGGGAAGTTGATGAGTGAGATTTATCTCGCCCATAGGGTAGGTTTAAGGCTATTTTTGCTTAGCTTTATTTCCCTTTTTAGTTTGTTTCCCCTAATTTTACCTCTTGCGTTGTTTATTTTTCCGTTGCCATATATGTTTGTCTCCCCTACCTCTATTCTTCTTTTTGACCTTTTGTGTAGGAAATCAAGTTGCTCCACGTGGCCCACAATCCGCCCGCCCGATGTTTTGACCTCGCCCGCCCGAGCGCTTAACATTCCAAGTTTCGCCCCCTCGCCAAAATGGTGGTCATCGCCCAAGGTAGCAGCCACCCGGCCCCTCACCCGCCCGATGTGCGCTCACTGGCTAAGGTCGGGCCGAAAGCGGGGATGTTCTCGCCACGACAAAGAAGAAGAAAACGTGCCACAAATTTCAAAATCTAAAAACATTTTCCCTTTAATTTCTTTTTCTTGTTACCAAAAAAAAAAAGTGAAAAAATTGAAAATCCAAAAAAATGAGGAATAAGAAAAGTAAAAAGATTTCATGTCCAAGGGAAGATCCTTGATGGTAATTTTTGTGGATTCCCTTTGCATTAGTCATTTGGTAGATGAGTATAGGTATTTTCTTTGATGCTTGTATGTGTGTAATTTAGGGAGATTAGGGATCGATTAATCTTTGTTGCTTGATTTTCTACTTGAAAAGGCATTCTATGATTCTAAATGTTGTCAAACTTTGTGTTGAAAATATCAATTAATTCTCTTTTGGAAATTGTAGTGACCTTAGCTTCGCCCTAAAATATTCTTTTTCTGCGCATACCTTTACTCCCGAACAAGATATGCTAAGAATTAATTCAATTGGAAAAAAAGGTGTTTAAGTCTTGAGTCCAATAAGTGGAGCTAATGAGCCCACAAGGCATAATAAGCCTATTAAAATCCATGAAAACAAACAAAAATTCAGAAAAAAAGTCAATGCTTGGTAATTACCACGTGTCCTCGAGAAAAGTGGGTTAGTTGAAAAGTTTCTGCGGTAGTTCCGAAAATTTATAAGTGGAGCTTTCCTAGTAATGATTTTGAATGTCATTATGTCTTAAACATCGAGACTTGTGGACCATTTGCTCAATAATTCTAATCCTACAATCATGGTTTTCTCATAGTAAAAGTCAAGTTTAAGGGAGTCGATGAGTCGAGATTTCTCTCACCCATACGTACGGTTTAAGGCTATTTTTGCTTAGTTTATTTCTCTTTAGTTTATTTCCCCCTAATTTTACCCTTTGCGTTGTTTATTTCTCTATTACCATATATATTCGTCTCCCCCTACCTCTATTCTTCTTTTCGACCTTTTGTGTAGGAAATCAAGCTGCTACACTGTGCCCACAATCCGCTCGGACTAGGCTCCAGCTGACCCCACCCGATCCTTTTGCTCCGCCCGCCCGAGCCGTTCTTTGACATTCCAAGCTTCTCGCGCCCGCTAAAATGGTGGTCATCGCCCATGGTAGCAGCCACGCGCTCGAAGCTTGCTACTCACCCGCCCGGGCTCGCCAAGAGGGAGGTCTCGCCGCCGACGAAGAAGAAAAATGTGCTACAAATTTCAGTTTAATGAACCAACGACCGTGATTAATTCAAGAAAAATCCATGCTTTGGTTGATATTGTAAAGGAGAAGAGCAAAAAGAAATTGGTTTTTACATCAACGGCGAAGATTTGCCGAGCGCCGACCGATTAATGATGATGAAGCAAGATCCACCCTCCGATTACATGTCAGGTGTTGATTTGTGATGATGCGGCGAAGGGGGAACCTCGCCCTTGAAAATATATAGCCGAAGAAGACGAGAAGAAGGAAGGAGGGTTTGATTGTTTTTGTTTTAAACTTTTCATTTCATTTTTTCCTTTTTTTTTTTTCTCAGCCCCGTTTTTTTTTCCTTTTTTTTTTTTCTTTCAAAACCCTTGTTTACTTTATCACTCGCACCCGCAATAATCTCTACCTTCAACTTTTCATTTTGTTTTGTTTTCCTTTTTCTTTTACCACCCTTTACCTATTTCTATTTTCTACTTTTTTCCTTTTCTTTTTTATTCTTAGGAGTAATATAAATACCCTTAACCCATAAGGTTTAGGAAGTTTTTTTAGCCAAGTTTTATTTTATTCACCTCTTTTTAGTTTTAGAAATAGTTAGGTTTTAGGGAGGATTAGCCTCTATAGCTTAGTTTAGGGAAAAGTGAGAAAACTCAAAGAGAGATTGAAGTTTGGAGATTCAAGGGTGACAACTTCGATTTAAAGATTCAACAATTTATCAACGAGCATTTCATACCTTCTCTCCTCTTTTATTGCTTTATTTTAATGTTTAATAGTTAATCTAGATTAAAGTTTCCATCTTTTACTAGTTTCTTTTTATTTGCTCTCTAGATTTTGTTTTGTTTTTGCTTTAAAGTCTTGGTTTTTGGTTTTTGCTACTTTTAGATTGGTGATTTATTGCTAGCTTTTCCATGTTTAGGGATGTTTAGTTGTATAATGGGTAGTGAGTAGTTCATTAACTAGGATTCGGAGTAGCCTCATCATTGTTTGCATCCTATTTTTATGAGTGGTAGTTTATTTGGTTGGTTATGCTCGGATTTGGGCAATTTCAATCTTTGATGTCGATTGGTGACTTAGCCGATGTGAGCTCCATCACCTTTTGATCCCGTTGTTGCCCATTTAACCGGTTTACTTTTATGTGGTTAACCTTCATGATTTATTGATTAGTCGGTACACATCACTTATTGATTGGTATTAACTGGGTTTGATTTCAATTCCTAACTCGCCTCGTTAGGTGATAACATCTTCAAATATAGATTTTGTTGCGATAATTAGACTCTAAACTCCTAACAACCATTTTAGAGGTGTTTAGGCTTGTTTATTTCCCTTTGCATATCTCCAATACATGTCAACCTCCTTACTTCTACTGGGTTGCTTGACGTGAACCATGATCGAGGTGTTTTCCGATTCCTAGTATTTTCCTAATTTTATTTCAATAGTTTATACCCTTAGTTTAACCGAAACATGACAATTTGTTCTGCCTAGCTTATTGTTAAATTAACACATATTGGTGCTCCTTAGTGCTTGGAAGAACGACCCTTACTTGTCACTTTACTTAGTTTAGTGGTCTAGTTAGGTTTTGTTTCGACTTAGAGACTAGTAATAACCTAGTTTTCCCAATGTCACCCCTAGTCCGGTGGAAATGAAGATAGCAAACTTCAGAGTAAGAAGAATTTTAATTGATACCGGAAGTTCGACTGACATCATCGGCAACCGTTTGTCTAGATTAAAGTTTGATGAGAAGAACTCGATCTCCGTCCACCACCCAATCATTTGGCCTGGGTGAATTATCCATCCCATGGGGACTAAGCATTCGCCACCGAGTAGGAGAGAAGGATGTCTCCCTGACTTTTCTTATCAAGCTTCTAGTCTTTTGAGACTTAATGTACTTACAACGTTATTCCTGACGACCAACTCGAACCATGTTCAGCAATAATAGTTACTCATCTTATGCTCATGAAATTTGAATGTGACTCCGAGGACAGATTGGATCCTTATATGGAGTGTTATCTATCTACTTTGAAGCCATCGTCTCGAAAGGGGACGTGCTGACTGCACGAAGGTCCGCTGCGAAGCGGAAAACGACTTACCATTGAAAAATTCTCAAACGTGTTTGTTCCTCAAGGAGAACGTCCGAAACCCTTCCCGAAGAAAAGAAAGCATGTGTCTCGTCAAAAGAAGAACCTCACTGCCTCAAGAAGTGATGGCCATCATGGGTCTGGGCATTCGGGAAACGGCCGAGCTTTGCTGAGGCCCCGTGAGGATATATGGATAGTCAACGTGGTCACGGTGCTAAAGCCCAATGGCACATGGAGAATGTGTGTGGACTACACCGATCTCAACAAGGTCGGCCCCATGAGCGCTTTCCTTTGCCTAAGTTGGATTGGTTGTCGATTCAACTACCGCCATGCTTTGTCGCAGTTTCCTGGACGCCACCCCGGTTCCATCAAATTCCCATCCTGCCGACGATCGTGCAACATGTCATTCGTAACACAAAAAGGATTGTATGGTCAATGATAATGCCTTTTAGCCTCGTGGAATGTGCCGACCACCTTCTAAAGGCCGATTAATACGTATTCCACCCACAATTAGGTAGAACATGGAAGCCTACATGATGATATGATAAGAAGAGTCAAATAAGAAAAAAGACCATGTCAGATCTTCTCTCGAGACCTCGAGACTCTCGCAGTTTAAGAAGTCAATCCCAAAAATTGTGTTTTTGAGCTCACTGGAAGTTCTTTGGGTTTCTCGAGATCACCTGGGAATAAAGTCCAATCCCTAAAAAATTCAAGCCATAGCTTGGATACAAGTGAAATCATCTACGAGAATAAGAAGTAAAGGTTTGATGACACATTTTAGGTGGCTCTCGGGTCATTTCCTTCTAAGTCGGGTGATAAGTGTCATCACTTTTTTTGCTACAATCAAGAAGAAATCCAGCTGCCTGAAAGGACACCGGCAGAGCAAGCGCTCAAGAAATAAAGACCATCTCATGCCACTTACCTAGGTTGGTCACCCAAATTTGAGGGGGAGAAATTGTTTGTACTTAGTTGTATCTCCTTAGGCTGTAAGTGGTGTCCTACTAGCCGAGAAAGAGTGCAAATACCAATATATACTTTGTAAGTCATGTGCTTTCAGACGTAGAATGTAGATACACTTCGGTCGAGAAGTTTTGATTAGCAACAGTAATGGCAGTAGGAAGTTGAGACCTTATTTCTTGGCTCGCGGCGCTAGTGCATACCCGACCAACTTCATTAAGCAAGGTTTTGCAAAAAATGGAAATTTCTTGGGCGAATGTTAAAGTGGGCCGTGGAGTTGAAGACATGTTTGGCATAGCTTTAGAACCCGGGGAAACGATCAGTGCAAACTAGTGGATTTTTATAGTTGAGCTTACTCGGCCGACTATAGATCTAATAGATGAGTCGGCGAAGGTAGGAAGCCTTTGGAGCTCGGGTAGATGGATCGTCGGCCAGTCAAATAGATGTGGGGCGGAATCATTTGTTAGTCTCCGAGAAGGAGATAAGTTTGAATATGCGTTACGGTTCCGGTTCCGGGCGTCAGCAATGAAGAAAGTGAGTATGAGAGACCTGTTTGGAGATCCCAGATGTGCCTGGCGGTTAGGGCTTTAGAGATTAAGACGAATCGGACTACTCTCTTAGTAGTCGGCGGCGAGTCCGTGGAGATTATGAATACGAGGAAGCATTAGTGAGCGAATACGTACGTCGCTCTAAGGTCAGATTAGAGCCCTTTAAAGCGCTGTCTTCAAGAAACAGTGCAGAGATCGGAAAATCACGGGTTGATGCTTTCTCTCAGAAAATCGCTAGTTAATTGGCCTTGATGTACCAACCCTGATGTCTTGGGAAGTGAAGCCTAAGAAAAGTATTGATCCGAACGAGTCTGACTTGTGAGCATGAGCAGTATGGATGGAGCCTATCATAAACTTGAAAAGACAGTCACCTTCAGATTCTGTGGAGGCTAAGTATGTCCAGGAACCAGGGACAAATGGTTTGAGCTATGGGATGAAACCCTGTACAAGAAGTCGTTCAATCGTCCTCTTTTGAAGTGTATTACTAGGGAGAGTGGACTAGAAGTGTTGAAGGAACTTCATGAAGGACCATGTGCATCTCATATCTGGGGTTGAGCCTTAGGAGAGAAGGCCTTAAGAACTAGGTACTATTGGCCTACGCCCAAAGAAGATGCTCTTGCTTATGCGAAGATATGTGATAGTTGTCGGAAGCATGGCACACTGAAGCCAGTCCAGTGCTCCAGCTCCCGTCTTGTTCCCAGCTTCCTTTTGCCAAATCAGGGCATGGACATTTTGGGACCACTTCCACAGTAGTAGTTGGGCAAAGAATTTTGTAATTATGGTTGTGGACTACTTTACTAAGTGGGTGGAATGAGGGAGGCGGTCTGCGAAACGCAACTTCTGAACGATTTCGAGAGCTTTATTTGGAAGAACATCATAACCATTTTGGCGTACCGCGATAAGTTATTTTAGACAATGGTCTACTGTTTACAAGAAACGCAAAAGCTAAAAGATTGGCCCGAGAAGAAGAAGATTAAACTCATTTCTTTGCGCGGTAGCCCACGCCCTGGCTTGATGAGCAAGTAGGGAGTCTTTCAACGAGATCTTGTCAAACGGCATAAAAGGAAGTTTGAAAAGTAAGTTATGGGTTGAAAGAACTACAATTTGGTATTATGATCAATGAGAACCCGGCTAAGAACTCCTACGAGTAGAGGCACCTTTCATGTTAATGTATGGAGCGAGGCAGCGTTGCCCAAGTAGTTGAGAAGAGACGATACTAAAGTGTGAATGTACATAGAAAGAGGCCGGCGGGCGCAGCCTTGCGCCTTCGCCTTAGATCGGCTACTAGAGG